>JAQFZG010000091.1:0-53948 GCA_034695465.1 Entomobrya nicoleti
TTTACGTGTAAAACTAAAAACTGCCGGCAAATTTACGTGTAAAAGTAAAAACTGCCGGCAAATTTACGTGTTAAACTGCACTTGCCGGCAAATTTACGTGTCAAACTAAACCTGCCGGCGAAACTAAATGTTATATAATGAGGTCGAGTTAAGTAAAGTAAAGTAGTAGTAGTCGAGTAAAGTTAGACACGAACGCATAGCCATCGGGTCTAATTTGTAATTTGACTAATAAAAGCTTAGGTTCAAGTCATATACTTAATTACTCAAAGTCATGTCAGTACCAGTTCATCTGCCGGCAAATTTACTTGTTAAACTAAACCTGCCGGCAAATTTACGTGTAAAACTAAAAACTGCCGGCAAATTTACGTGTAAAAGTAAAAACTGCCGGCAAATTTACGTGTTAAACTAAACCTGCCGGCAAATTTACGTGTTAAACTAAACCTGCCGGCAAATTTACTTGTTAAACTAAACCCTAAGTTTGCTCATCCAATTTTCAATGCATAATCACATCATATCCAAATACATTTTTGCAATCATGACTCAAGTTAAATACAGTTTAAAACACGTAAACCCCAAAGTAAGCAGAACCACTCCTAATTAGCGAGATTGTCTCCAAGTTAATTTCTATAAAACCCCAAAATTATTCCTTATTACCGATCCTGCAGTTAGCCCTGCGTATTTAATAAATTAAACGCATCCTAGTAGTTTTAACTTTTTCATGATACTAGACGGTGGTCACATTCGTGACCGGGCGACTACTTGTTATTAATATCTTAAGAAAATATCCAAGTGTCTCAAAAAATATACGTGTGTTATCCTATATAAATTGTCATTTATATTTTGTCGTGTTTACACTGCAATATTGAGTCTATACTTGCTCTAGCAAGCCACAGCGATAGTCAGCCTTGTTTTATTTGCATGAGTTGAGACCGAGTGAGAAATTTGCATGTTGAGTGTGGATATCAACTCGATATACCTTCTATGCATTCAAGAACAAAAATAGTGCAAAACATGTGAGGAGTAAACAACTTGTTGATTGTTGGTGTTTCGTGTTTTAATTTTTTTTATTGAACTATAATTATGGCGGCCCCCATTACTGATACTGATTTTTCATTTATTGAAAATCTTACTCCTCGACTAGTTAATGAGGATGAGATGTTGGATTTTAAATCTACTTTTTTCAAAGCAGTTCATGAGTGTGAAGTGACCGGTCGACCGATTTTACTGCGTACAAAATCTGAAGAATTCACTAGTAGTGACATTAATGAACTAGAAACTTTGGAAATTGAAAATCCATATCACCAGGAAGTGAAGCAATTAAAAGAAAATGTGTACTCGTTTCAGAGGAAGAAGTCTAGTAAGAAAGGTCAGCATAAAAGGAAACATTTTTTCAAGGACATTAAGGACAAGGGAAAGAGGCCAGCAAGGTATGTTTAAAAAAATTTAAATATTTAATTTAAACAAATCAGTTTAACTAAACAAGTTTAACAAAAAATTTAATTTATTTTTTAAAGGCTGAACGACTTATCCTTTGAGCAACTGGAACAAGAATACTGGCGACAGATTCGAACAATTGGAGGAACACGTGAATTTAAATTTCTTGCAACGTATGCCAGTGATGTAAGCGGAAGCTACATGCCCTTTGAGTCCAAACAATTTGCTCTTTCCAACATCAAGACCATTCTTCAAAAGGTAGTGGCCAAGTACGCGAAGCCTGTGGACGGCATCACTGTGCCAATGGTCTACATTGGAACTTGGATGACCACCTTCGTTCAGCATTTGGAGGACAAGGACCTTTGGTCCGTAAGTTTCCTGCATAGTGGTGCCCCCAAAGTTTGGTAAATAAAATAAATACATCAACTACTCATATAATTGTGAATTTTTTAATTTTAATTTTTTTTTTGAAATATTGCAGGTACATCACTCCGGCCCACCACACGGAAAAATTTGAGGAAATGGTCTACAAATACTTGGCGAATGTTTTGCCTCATTCTAACTGCCCTGCTCCGTTTCGGCACAAGTCAATTTTGGTGGACCCCATTTGGTACAAGAAGAACAATATACCACTAATTAGGGTAAGACAGTCACACTAGTCACTCTGTCATTATTTAGTCATTATTCCGTCTGTTCAGTTGCAACTATTGTCACATGCTGTTTGTTTGTATTCACAGGTGGTACAGGGACCTGGTGACTTTGTGATTGTTCCCCCTTATTGCTATCATTTTGGTTGGAATCAGTCATGGAACGTAGCGGAAGCAGTTAATTTTGCCACTGAAAATTGGATCACGATGGGCTTACTAGCTAATGAATGTAAAAAAGCTGTAAGCCATGACACGATTAAAATGGAACCATTTGTTATGGAGCACATGTCAGAAAGGTAAATCTTGATGATTTTAATCATAAAAAGCATATTTAGTATAATTAGACACGACCACAAAATGATCGGGTCTAATTATAAAACATTGTTATTTTATTAGATTTCGTGACTACTTGGCTGGAAGGTTGAAAGTAGTTCACCCTTACGACCCCAGAAGAGAGGAAAAACTAGCGATTCCTACCCCCCTTGAAGTTGCACCTAAAATGGATGAACTCATGACCAAGGCAGCCGGAGTTCATTATATCCTGGGGGCTAAAATCTATAATTACACTGAATACGTGTACGTGGTCACTGGAGAAGTCAAAGGCTGGGTTAAAAAGTCACTCTTGGATGGGATGGAGTGGGCGACAACCGGAGAACCTGTTGAAATTCCTGATTCATTCTTTACGACTAATTCAAAAATTAATCCACACTTTTTCCTTTTCAAGGAAACTCTTGTGATTGATAGAGATACGCAGGTAAATAAATAGATTAATGCACTTTCCGTTTTAATTAATGTACTGAAAATTACATGTAATTTATCATTTGTTTACTATTATTTTCAGACAACTCTGGTCCAGCATTGTGATACGATCGTACAAACGGAATTTAAACACGAGAACAAAGGGATCCAGGCATCGGTTGAAATTTCAAACTCTTCCATTCAGACTGACAATTTCAATCAAACAAAATTCAGTCAGACCGAGGAAAAAAATGTGCTGGACCGAGACTGTCAAACGGTAGATAACGTTTTGTCGTTTGAAAACGTCCAAGTTCAGTCTCAATCTCTTCAACAAATACAGCCCTGCAGTTATGATGATGCCATGTCAAATGACCATGAAGAACCCTCATCAACTTGTTATGAAGATCCTGAAACCCAGGAAGAGTCAACCAATGCCACAAGCGAATATCCAAAACTGACAGCAGGAGGGAAAAAGATTTACAAGTGTCCAAACTGTAATAACGAGGGCACTTACGCAAAATTTTACACATTCAAAAGGCATGTTTCTACCTGTGGCAATGCGCCTATATTTAGTTGCGATTTTTGTAATTTCACCACAAAACGATCCGACAAGCTTAAAGATCACATTCGTGCGATGCACTCCAATATGTTGAAAAAAACCAAGCTGTCAAAGTAAGATCTGTCATGATATGTACTAACCTTTGTAATGTATACAACAATTGAAAATGTAATTAATTACATTCTGTTTTAAATTCAATTAAATAAACTCAAAAATATCAAAATATATCGTTAGACGCGATTACCAGATCATCGGGTCTTAAGCACCCTTACATATTTTCCGTTAATACAACCGCACCCTTTCATTTCTACCAGCAAACCCCCATCACCCTTCCATTTTTGTAATACAAAACCCGCTCACCCTAAAATTTTATCATAGAAAGCCCAAACATCGTTTATTTTTCTATGAGAAAACCCTGGCACCCTTTCATTTCTACCAGCAAACCCCCCATCACCCCTCCATTTTCTCATGGAACACCGGAGCACCCTACCAATTTTATCATAGAAACCCTGGAACCCTCCATTTTTCTATGAGAAAACACTGGCACCCTTCCAATTTTCTACGAGAAACCCCTGTCACCCTCCCATTTTCTATGAGAAACCCATGTCACCCTCCCATTTTCTATGAGTAAACCCTGGCACCCTCCATTTTTCTATGAGAAAAACCTGACATCCTACCATTTTCTACGAGAAAACCTAGGCACCTTCCATTTTTCTATGAGAAAACCCTGGCACCCTTTCATTTTCTCAGAGAACACCTCGGCACCCTACCAATTTTATCATAGAAACCCCTGTCACCCTCCATTTTTCTATGAGAAAACACTGGCACCCTACCAATTTTATCATAGAAACCCCTGTCACCCTCCCATTTTCTATGAGAAAACCCTGGCACCCTCCCATTTTATATGAGAAAACCCTGGCACCCTTTCATTTCTCTATGAGAAAACCCTGGCACCCTTTTATATTTCGATGAGAAAACCCTTGCACCCTTCGATTTTTCTACGACAAAACCCTGGCACCCTTTTATGTTTTGTTGGAAAACAACGTGCACCCTTCCATCCCAAGCTCCCACTTTATCTCATAAAATAACTCAGTTGACATTCTTAATTTTATTTATTTTTAAATAGTCAAACAGTTTATTCAAAATTCATTTCAAACTGGTTACATAATAATGAAACCAAACAATAACGTAATGAAAATTAAAAATTCATTAAAGCATAAAGTAATTGGTAAAGCATAATAGCTGCTAATTGTTGATATTAGCAGGAGCAATGTACGAAACAAACAGAACCACGGTAGCTTTTTCAGCTTCAATTTTCTTTTCCGCTTCGTTTAATAGCTGGCTACTAAACTGGCGACTTTGAAATCCTCCTACAAGTCGGGTTTTGCGGAAATGATTTTCAAAATGTTTTTCCTCAAAAAGCGGACGTCCTTCGTGGGACCCAAAAACCAGTCCAAAGCTACTCGCTTGCTCCTCCCTCCTACGTCTTTTTAGTTCCCCATCTTTTAACTATAACCAGAAAATAAACACACTAAATATTTTCAAGATACGACATTACTACAGATTAGTTTGATAGGATTTTAAAATCTCACCTTGGTCATAATTGCAGTGATTCTCGGTGCAGATTGAACATCCTCTTCTTTGAATGTGGCTACAGAAACTTTGACTTCATCCGGTTTTCCAAATACTAAGAAGCCTGCAGCCACCACACAGTCATCTGGAGTTCCTTTGGACATGACATTGGAAACACCTCCAGCCATCACAACTTTGGGATAGTCTCTATAAAGGAGAAATAATTTTAAATTA
Organism: Entomobrya nicoleti; assembly: GCA_034695465.1. NCBI lineage: Eukaryota > Metazoa > Arthropoda > Collembola > Entomobryomorpha > Entomobryidae > Entomobrya > Entomobrya nicoleti. The sequence goes on from JAQFZG010000091.1 coordinate 5,185, forward strand.
ACGATTTATATTGAATCATTGGTTTTGTAATGATGGCGATTATGTCCATCCTTACTTTAGAAAAGCTTGGAGGCATTTTATTAAGGGGCATTCCATGTAGGACTCGTTGAACTGGTCAGCTTCCCGGCGAAAAAACGCGACTCCTTTGAGGGACTTGATGTTGTCTGAGGTGATCCCTATCATCTTCTTGAAGGCCCAAATCCTCGTCTAAAAATACATAAGAGTTTACTAATATTAGATATATATTATGAAAGCACAAATATTTGGGATTAGATTTTAACTCACTCGAGATGTTAGTTCACGAAATTGGTCCGCAGTAATTACGAACGACTCGATTTGGAGTGCCGGCACTGGTGGTATGGTCAAGATTGACGCACAAGGAAGATTTGGGTTTCGAAGCTCAACAGTTCGAAAGGCACTTTTCAACATCACAGTCCCCATCAGTCCATCCGAAAAAGATGACACACAATGAACTTGTCCAATCTTTGGCCCCCAGGTCAGCTGCATAACTTGATTAAAGTCATCACTGAACGTAAAGTCTGTCAAATAAAAAATATAATTATATATTTATTTAGATACATATATTTTGATAGGGTAAATCAATTTATTTTTACTTACTCAGCTTTCTTTTTAAATGGTCATGAAGACCAATGGTTCCAAAAACAACAACAATCTGTCCCTTTGCTTGCCATGGTTTAGGAGATACGGTCCAACGGATAACACGTAAGCCTCCATCAGTCAACCAGTTCATAAACTTGTTGTGAGGATAGCGTCGGTCAATGGTTAGGGAAGTATGACATTCCCACCCTCCTTTCACAGTCACTGTCTTGTCTCCATTAAAAAAAGCAAACACCTTTTCGTGGTCGGCTTCCAAGGGATGCTTCAAGTAGGTCAAAGATCGGTAATTGACGTTACCATCGTCTTCGCCGTCACTGGAGGAGGAGTCGTACTCCATCACACGATCATTTTCATCAGTGACAAACTCCTCTTGACGCCCGCTTGCTCGAGCCATGATGGACAAAATTGTAAAAAAAATTAAAATCTTCACTCAAATTACCTTATTTTAATTTTTTTCAAATTTCTACTGGTAGACCCGAAAGTAATAATGGTCGTGTCTTGAAATAAAAAATAAATAAAAAACTTGTCGAAAGAATTTGTGGGTTTTACGCTTGTTGCTTTGAGGTGAGACACATGCAGAATGACATAAAATTGGTGCACAGCTCGGCAAGAGAGTCAAGTCATGTTGGGGGAAAATGAGAATAAAAGATGCATAATGTATTGGCAATTGGTTGATGCGCAGCTTAGATGCAAGTAAGTATACAGCATTTGGATAAAGTTGGAGTGTTTAATTTTAATTTTTTTCAACACCAAGTTATTAACATGAAAACAGCTGAATCATAGAATAAAATGTTTTGTTGCTCAGTCAAGTCCACAATATCTCTGCCAACTTGTGAAGTTGTCGATATTCCTGCACACTCGCTTCCGGAGAAATCCTTTTCCATTAGCCTCTGCACAGCCTTATCCAACTTCTTTGCATACTTTTTTGGGGCAAAGATCAATGAAAAAGATGTCTTCCTTTCAACTGGCTTAGTGAAAGCACTCTGGAGCTTATTAAAGCTTGTCTTTAAAGCAATCTTGTCCACACAGTCAGGAATCACGCAACATCCGACAGTGACATTCTTCCCATAGATCAAGAAACCAGAAGCTGATACACCATCTGGAATTCCTTCCACAGATCCACCGGCAACAGCGACATGTAGATTAACGCTGAAAAAATTAAAATTAAATTAAAATTTGAGTACTTGGAAAAAAGGAGTAAAAGATTTATTACACATTACAATGCATCGTAATATATACGCACCTCAAAAAATCTTGAAGATAACCCATAAGTGATGTGTCCTTGCAAAGAAAAACGATAGCTTTCAACTCTGAAAGATTCCCATGTTTTGCAAGAGCCACCTTAAAGTCATCCGAGCTAGTCACCTCAGCACGTGGAATTGAAAAGGATCTTGTTTGAATAGCCTTGATTTTTGGAATGACCAGTCCAGTCGCCAGCGGAATTTTCCCCAATCGATTGTTAGTTAGTTGACATCGCTTTGCTCCAAAAATAAAGTCTGATTTGAAACACAGCGAATTGTTCCCCAAAGGTTGCTTCCCCCACAAAATATTAGTACATTCCTTCGTAATGTCATCGTCAACTCCATCTCCAGATGCAAAAATCACGACAAGCTGAGCGTCCTTCCTCCAATCCATTCCAGACTCCCAACCTGACAACTCTCTCGTACAAAGGTCATTCCTTGATAAGGTCTCATGTTGGTCTTCAAAAGACAAGTAAGCATTGAAATGCTTAACGTCAGTCCGGTCGTAGAAGCCAGGGGACGAGATAAACATGGTACGAGGGTAAATGACGACAGGGTTATCTAAAAAATATAAATATATAATTACAAACCAATGGTTTTGAGTTTACAGAAATTTAATTGAAGCTTGATTACCTCTTTGAGTATAAAATCCATCAGGAATACAAACTGGCTCTCCTGTACTCGCCCATATCATTCCCTCGGTTTCCTTTTTTTCCATCCAGGTTTTTATTTCTCCAATCACTCCAAAAACGTATTCCTTTCCGTTAACAACTTTTGACAAATGGACGTGATCTAGCCCTCTTGATTTTACCAAGTAGTCCTTGACTCGCTCGTCAACTTGAACGGCTCCAGGAGCGGGCACAACTTGGACTTGCTTTGTGGCGTCAAATGGATGGACGAGTGTCAATTCTCCATTTAAATATTTGCTGTAACTAAAAGATAACAATTTTTTTTAAATCCAATATTACTGGCTAGACCCGAACAGATTAGGATCGTGTCTTGTTATAATTTCTTACTTTTCTGGCATCAAGTCAGCTACGAATGGTTCCAAATCAATTGTGTCATGCTCCAAGTCGTCGCACTCCTTTGCCAGTAATCCGAATGGTAACCAGCTCTTGGTACCAAAATTTACAGCCTCAGAAAAGTTCCAACCTGCGTTGAATCCAAAGTGATACACATAGGGCGGTATAATGACCAAATCACCGGGCAGTTGCACAATCTGGAATATTTATTAAATATTAATGTTGTAATGCAACTAGTTAAATGGGTTATCCTAGTAAAATGGATTAAAATGGTGCTTACTTTGATTAAAGGAATGTTGTTTTCCTGATACCACTTTGGATCCATCAAAGTGCATTTATGGCGAAGGAGAGCAGTGCATCCTGGGAAGTTTTTCTTCATGAAAACTTTCAGGTCCTCGTGGATCTTACTCTCAAGCAAAAGCGTCGATGAAGCGGGGGTCATATACCAAAACTTGGGTTCCCCGGCATGTAGAAAACTGGCTGACCACAGGTCTTTATCCTCCAGATGTTGGGTGAAGGTCGATAGCCAAACTCCAATATACAGCATAGGGGTAGAAATTCCAGGGATTGGTTTTGAGTACTTTGTCACGATTTTTTGAAGTACTGTGTTCAAATTACACAGCGTGATCCGTTTGGAGTCGAAGTCCATCCTTGACCCCAAGACGTCACTGGCATAAGTAGCCAACAGCTTAGCAGCCGGGGTGGAGGTAATTCGGTGCACCTCCTTCCAATACGCTTCCTCGATCTCTTCAAACGATGCAGCAGCCAAACTGAAAAAAATTAAATTAAATTTTTTACATAACTATTCAGACAAATTAACATTTAAATTACAAAAGAATAAGTGTGTATTTACTTACTGGGTTGGCCTGTTTCCAGTTTTGTAAAGATTCCCAACGGTGACTGTACCACCTCCATCAGATTTCCTTTTCTTTGGCAAGTTTCCCCTCTTGAAATGGTAGATATTCTTCTTCACTTTTGAAATATACTGATGATACGGTTCAAGTATAACTTGACCAATAACTTCACTTAGTTTTAAATTTGATAGTGTACACCCCCGGGGAAGCCGTAAGTGTACCGGTTCTCCCAAAACTTCCAACTCATACTTGAACTTGCGGATAAGTGCATTTAAATCACTAATTTCTTCTTCAGTTACCTGATGCACTGGTGCACTAGGAATAAATGAATAGTCCCCTGCCATTTTAATGATAGATTAAATGAAAAAAATTAAAACCACTTTAACTTTTGTTCGGTTAGTGAGGACTCCGAGTGAAGTGAGTGTGGAGTCAGTCAGGTGAGCCGAGTGAACTGTGCAAGTCAAAATCTCATTTGAATATTCTGCATGAATAACACTACTTCACATACTCTGCTTCTCTCTGCTTCGCTTCTCTGCATCTTGCTGTACATCAACACATGCTTCATGTGTTTTCTATTCCCGCAGCTTACTCAATGTTTTGAAATGGTTTTTTCGGGGTAATTAAACACATGCATTGCAAGACCCGAACACACAAGTATCGTGTCTAAAAACATATACGCTTCAAGTTAATAATTTTTGTAGTGAACACTCACATATGACCAGTAAAATATTTCTGTTTTACTTTTTAATTTTTTTCATTGTTTATTATAAGTATTGTAAGCAAACTGAAGCAATTACAGAATTTGCCATTAAACCAAAAGCTAAACCAAACGAGTAAACATCAATGGTACAGTCTGCTGACGTTGACTCCAGTGAAACCACCACAGACCCAATTGCCCTCAATGAGGAAATCCAACTTTTGGAAACTGTAGAGATCAAGCAAGAAGGCGTTACATGGGAATGCAAACAGTGTAAAAGGATTTATACCCGTAAATCTTCCCTTCAAAGGCATTTGCTCGGGTGTGGTAAGGATACAATTTACATATGTCAGGTTTGCGGCAAGGACCAAAAAAGAGGTGATAAGTTAGCTTCACATTTCAAATCAAAGCATACAGAGGTCAAGATTAATCACAAGAAAAGGAAATTTACCCAAGATTAAGTTTATTTAATTTTTTTCAACAAGTGTCATAAGATCATATTATGTAAAATTAAAATTAACAGTCATTGATACATAGCAAATGCAGAGTATTTACAATCATTGTCACATTTAATAAAGTTTCTGGCAGCACCACCTTCTTACCAGTGCATGCCCAAATCATACCATCAATGTCAGCTTTCTCAACCCATCCTTTGATTTCACCCACAACCACAAAAAGGTACTGCTTCCTCTGGTGCATTTTGGACGCGTAAATGTAATCTAAGCCTCTCGCCTTGACCTTGTAATCCTTCAGCTGATCAGTTACTTCCAGGATTGGTGGTGGAATCTGGACCATCTTTTGTTTAGGGTCATAAGGATGGGGAAGCTTCAAATTACCCTCAATATAGTCAGCAAATCTAAAAACAAGTACATCTCACTGTTAGACACGAAAGCACTGGGGTCGGGTCTCACTGTTATTTTGTATTAAAAAAATTAAAAAAGCGTATTCATACCTGTGAGGCATGCATTCCATCACAAATGGCTCCATATCAAGCAATACATTCTTGACGAGCATGCATTCTTTGGCTAAAAGGCCAGCTGGAACCCAACTTTCAGTGGCGAAATTGACGGTTTCAGAAATATTGAAGGACACGTTGTATCCAAAATGATAACAGCAGGGCGGTATAATGATCAGGTCGCCAGGCTTTTGAACAATCTGGAATTTTAATTTGTTTTATAAAATACTCAATGAATTTGAAATTATGCATGAATAGATTAGAGTTGCTCACCCTGATAAGTGGGATTTTGTTCTTCTTGTACCACAATGGATCCAGCAAGGTACTTTTGTGCCGGAACAAAGCCTTACAAAGATGAAACGTTTTGAGAAAGCTCTTTAGATAGATCTTGCTCTTCTTCTCGAAACGGCCAGCGTAAACGGACGGCACCATGTACCTTAAAAAGAAAAATACATTTAATTAGTATTATTACCTCTTTGAACAAGCTAATTTTTGAAATGCTGTTTAAGCTTTCTGATTATTACCAAACTTTTTCACCACCATGATGAAGATAACTTGCCGACCACAAGTCCTTGTCTTCCAGATGTGGAGTAAAGGTCGATAGCCACACTCCAATGTAAAGCATGGTGGTGCTGATCCCAGGTGCAGGTTCTCCGTATTTGGCCACCACTTTTTGAAGCAAAGTATTCAAATTACACAGTGTAATTTTCTTTGAATTGAAATCCATGCAGGATCCCTCCACATCACTAGCGTAAGTTGCAAGCTTCTTGACTAATTTCTTCTCCGAAATTTTCTTCACTGTCGCCCAGTATACCTTCTCAATCTCCTGAAAGGTAGCATTCTTCAGGCTGGAAATAACGACAAGATAAAGATTATAGCTTAATAATACGAATAGAAATATATTTGTAAATTTAAGGATTGTGGGTCTGTTATTTTGCTTACCTTTTTGGCAAGCCCCCAGTCTTTTGCAGTTGCCTCACAGTCACAGGGTCACCCGCAGAATTACCGTTGACTTTTTGCTTTGCAGGTCCTCTTTTGAAGTCATACGCATGCTCCTTAACTTTTGTAACATACTGGTGGTAAGGTTCTTCGATTATTTTATCCAAAATGTCTTCCACTTTAAATGCTGATAAATTAGATCCTGGAGGGAGTCGGAAGTGCAGCGGCTCACCCAAAATCTCAGTCTCGTGTTTGAACTTTGCCACTAGCTCTTTCAAATCGTGCAACTCTTCTTCCTTTATATCACGGATAACTGAAGCACTAATAAAAGAATACTTCCCCCCTGCCATTTTAATTTTTTCAAAAAAAATTAAAATTAAACTACAATTACACAACGGAAAAAAAAATTCTGCCTGCTGATCTCCAAAACAAACAACAACTAGAGGGAAACGAAGCAAGTTGATACACCGCAAGCTACGCATGCATGTACTACTGCTTTAGTGCATTCCCAGTCACGAGAAAAACACAGCCGATTTGCTATTTGCTTATTATTCTAATTTATCCAAGCACAAAAATATACATGGATATAAACTTGAACTAAGCATGCTTGCTTGTGAATTTTTTTAAAAAACTATATGGCTTTCAAATGCATATTTCTTAAATTCCACTCAAGATCCGAAAGTCATAATGATCGGGTCTAATTGTACTTTTCTACAAAAACTTCCATTTTAAAAATATTTGCATGTCAAAATTATTTTGTCATCCTTTTAAAATATTCCAGTCCAGCTTAAACTACTTGTTATCAACTATCCCTCCGATACTTAACCTTGATTTTGTACCCAAGCTAAATTTTAAAATCCACTTGCACCGCTAAATTACATGAATAAAATTGAACTTGGAGTAAAATGAACGAACAGCACCTATAACCTCACCATCTAACCAGCTAACACCCTTGTTGCACCCCAATTCCAAATTTCTTGTAGCACAGCACCCCAACTAACCTAACCCCTGCATCCCATAATCCAGTACTCAATGTAATACTCATATTGAACCACACCACCTACATCCTCCACCCTTGCACCCCGAATCGTAATAATCGTATAGCACCCCAAACAATTATGCATTTCCTTAATTTACATTTGCACCCCAAAATTACATGACTAAAATTAAATTTGGAGCACCGCACCCCACTCATTAGTAATATACTTCCCTAGCACCCCAGCGTATTCCCTGCTCCACCCAACTCCCATGCATAACCATTGCCTAAACCATTCCATCCCAAAATCCAAAATATTCGTGTAACACCGCACCTATAATAGAACTTAATAGAATAGAACCACACAAAATGTATCGCAAAATGTTTCTTAATTCACGCCCCATTTAAACTTGACCACTGCACCCCAAATGTATCCCTCATAAACTCTCGCACCCCGAGCACCCCTAATGTATCGCTCATACACTCTCGCACCCGAGCACCCCACTTTTCTTTTTACCTAGGCCGTTGCACCCCAAAACCCCAAATCTACCATAATTTTTAGCGATCCTGAACTGTCGCTCCCTATGCTACTGCTATTGTACCTAGGGCACTCAACCCTAAAATCTAAAGCTTCTGACTAGCGCTCCACCCCATATATTGGACCTTGAACCTTGCACCCAAAATTCCTGTGCTTGTAGCTCACCGCACCCCAAAATATAACACTCCTGACTTATCCCACCCCGAATTCTTATGCTTCTCAACTATCGCACCCTGAAAGTTTAGCCATCCTAAATTATCGCCAGGCCTATAAACGGTAGCACCCGGCACCAAGAAATCATGAGTTACCTGTTGCACCCCATTTTAGTATTTTGTCACCTCTACCACCCCACAATAAATTGGTCTACAGTTGTTGAGCTGTGGATTATATTGAATAAATTTTCTTTTTATTCATCAATTTAAATCAAATAATACAACTCGAATGGGGATTGATTATTCAGGTGGCGCAAAGAAATCCATGTTGATGTTTCCTTCTTCCTCTGGCAGCTTATCAGTCGAAGAAGACAAGTCGAGGCACTTGACGTTCCCCCGCACCACGAGATTCCTGTTGACAAGTTTTTGGACCTCAACCTTTGACTTGACGCCAACTTTAAGATAATCTTCGTAAACGATCGCAAAAACAAGAAACAATCCAGCCGTGTCACCATAGGTCGACGCAAAGAAGTTGATCCACTGTTGAGCGCAGGGGTTGTAGTCCATTTTTCCTTCCGGAAACTCGCGGTTGATCTTGTCAACAATGATCACTGAAACACTATAAAACACTTGACTTGTAAAGCCTTGAATTTTGCTATGTATTAAATTATCCAATCTTGTACTTTATAAAATTACCTATCAATCTTGTGAAGGTGTCCTTGCAGTTCCTTGAACAAGTCATCCAGATTTTCTAATCCATGCTGAAGACGAACAGATTTTTTCTGGACATATCTGCCATCATGCCAAGTGTAGTGCAGAACGCCTTCCAGGGTCGAAATCCAAACTACCGTGTTTGGGTACCGAAAACGAAGCCAACGAACGCCAAGCCTTTTCCAGTCAAGTTCCATGCCCTCTTCAACTAACCCTGGGAGCACATTTTGAGTGTAAAATGAAGCGTTGGAAGCTTGAAAAATTTCCAAAATTTGCCCCTTCTGGATATATCCAATCTCAAAATTATAGTGGGCGTCTTCATCGGAAAACGCAATCGGGAGTGATTCACGTTGAAAGTACAACGGATGAACAATTCTTCCTTGGACATCAATTAAGGAATCAAAGACTGCAAGTACGGCCTTTTGCTTGGATGGGGTCATCTTACCAATCAGGTATTTAATATAACTGTCCTTCAGCACGCCCTCCAGATTAGTCCTCAGAAGTACAGCAGTAATGATGAACGCCTTTTCAACGTCCAAATCCTAAAAAAAATATTCCAACATCCAAACAATAAACGATCAAGATCTGCCTGAGAATATTTTAATTTTTTTTGTTACCTCTAATGCACAAGCTAAACAGCAAAGCCCGGGTCTCGACTGCTTTTCTTCAGGACTTGCTAACGCAGCCGCCTCCATTTCTAATGTCAGAAACAGTTTAAAAAAAATTAAAATTAAACAGAAAACTCACAACATTAACTTCTTGAACTAAGCTGAGATGAACTGAAATGAGCAAAAAGCGGGACAGCCAACATGAAAGGCTATGAAGGTTGGGCTTGCTGTTTCTGCCGCCAAATTTTTGGTTGAGAAAAAGAAAAGGTTCAAAAAGATGTAAACTGTCTTCGGCTGCATGCTGCCGTAAACTATCTAACAAGTTACTTTAATCCAGCTAAAGTTGTTCCTTTAAATTGCTTCTGTCACGAATAAGTGCAATGCCAATTTAACCTGACCTAACCTAACCTGTTTAAACTAACGTACTACAGCAAGAATCATTAATTTCTACAATTACGATACGGACAGTCATACTCTTAATGCTGCTGTAAACTAGCTTGTCATGCCATTGTAAAATAACCTACTCCACGCATAATGTCTGCAATGATGTTTTCTATATACGTCATAACGATACCAAACTTGAATGCAATTACATTGATTTAAAAAACGGCAATGCCACAGCACAAAAAATTCATTCAATTTTATCCTTAGTGTAAAATAGCTATAAACGTCAGCCTAGTGTAGAATAACCTCCTCCTTACACAATGACTGCGACAAAGCTTTGTTTATAAACGTGATGATTGATTCGTTTTAATCTTAAGTACATTCATATTTTAACCGAACCTATCTATTTGAACAAACTACGACGAGAATTATTACCTTCTACAATTAAGTAAGCTTAGTCCTTGCCTAAATGTAGGATAACTTGCTAATGATGCATGCTGCTGCAAACTTGCTGGTCAAGCTAGTGTAAAATCACCTCGTGCACGCATAATGACAGCGATAGAGCTTCCTGTATAGACTATAGCGATAAATAGTTAAAAACATCCGACGATACAAAACTTAAACTATATTTCTACTCTAAACTAGCTAAAAGTATACCTGCTGTAAACTCTCCAAGTAAATGTTGCAAAATGGTACCGATGAAGATGCCTATAAAAATTAACTTTTATTTTAAACGAGCCTTGTGGAATGAACAAACTACATCGAGATTCATTAATTTTTCCTGAACCCTCCCGTGTCGTAAACTGGCTATGGATGCATGCTGCTGTAAACTATCCATGCTCGTGATGCGAAATAACTCCGACAAAGCGTTTTATATCAATGTTCACCATTGATGTGCAATAAAAGTTTAACTACATTACAATTCAAACCAAATCCAATTACACCGATATCCATTAACTTCTATGAATACTCAAGTAATACAATCATACATAAAACATTTTTGGATATTCCTAATCCTACCCATAACGTCAACAGGTCATGGATGCATGATGCTGTAAACTATCCTTCCCCATGCACGCACCTCATCCAAGAAGAAAACGTTCAAAAAAAACACAACTGTAATGGGAAACCATACTATTTTCTCAAACTTGGCATGAAAGACACTAACAATGCTACCCACCTTATCCAAGAAGAAAAACTTTAGAAACCCTTTGCGTAACAACTAAGTTATACTATTTTGTGAAACTTGCCATAAGAGACACTAACAATACTACGCACCTTATCCAAGAAGAAAAACTTTAGAAACCCTTTGCGTAACAACTAAGTTATACTATTTTGTGAAACTTGCCGGTCTCCATTTTTAACTGTTTAAAAAAATTAAAACCTAAAACTCAAGTTCAAATGAAGCAAAAACAACCAAAGCTAGCGAGCATAAATGTTTTTTTAAGTATGCCGATAATTTGTTTAACACAAAGACAAGGCAAACTGACTATGGCTGCTGTAAACTGTCCATGCCCGTGGTGTAAAATAGCTGCGCGAAGTAAAACAGCTTAAGTACATGGTCAGTTCAACCTAATCCAACTACACCGAGATTCTTTAACATGAATAAACACTCAAGTACAACAAAAAAAGTATTCAAAGTTGTACCAATACGTCAAGTGGTCAATGTCTCATGATGCAGTAAACTACCCTTGTTCATGATGCGAAATAACTTTGTCAAAGCGTTTTTCAGACATGTAGAAAAGGACTTTAGATGAGAAGGAGGGACCCTCAAGTTTTGTAGTCCAAATGACTAGCAGTACTAGCGGCATGTAGATCAGGAATACTAATGACAAGAAATGAACCTTGTGTAAATTAGTTGATGTTTTTAAATTCGTAACTTTTCATTCGTTCTCGGTGTAGCTTGTTCATTTAAATTGGTTCGTTTAGGTTCGGCTAGGTTAAAAAATCAATCAACTTATCCGTGCTAAAAGAGAGTAAAAGTTCATTTTTCCTTAGCATACCTTATATACATTGTAAGGTTAGTCCTATTGCAAATGGGGAATAACTTGCCAATGATGCCTGCTGCTGTAAACTAGCTGATCAAGCTAGTGTATAATAACCTCAACTTTTCCAAAGTGCAAACTGGCTGTGAATGTGTATTGATGTAAACTATCCATGATGCGAAATAACTTTGTCAACGCGTTTTTCAGACATGTAGAAAAGGACTACAGATGAGAAGGAGGGACTCTCAAGTTGTAGTCCAGAAGTACAACCTGACTAGCAGTAGTTAGCATTTAGATCAGAACTACTAAGGAATAAACTTTGTGTATATTTTTTAATTTTTTCAATTTTTTTCATTCTAGCAACTTAAAAGAGTTAATGTATATAGTTAGGATAGGACAAGTTCTGCAAAACTGCACACTTCTTGGTGTAGCTTGTTCATTCAAATTGGTTCGGTTAGGTTAGGTTAAAAAATCAATCAACTTATTCGTGCCAGAAGCAAGTAAGAGTTCGTTTTCCTTAGCATACATTATTTACATTGTAAGGGTAGTCTTATCGTAAATGTGGAATAACTTGCTAATGATACATGCTGCTGTAAACTTGCTGGTCAAGCTAGTGTAAAACAATCTCAACGTTTTGATGTAAACTTTCCATGTCCGTAATGTAAAATAACTGCGATTAAGCTTTCATACAAACTTTAAGTAATCCTACCAATTCTAATCCAAATAGACTCATGAATTAAAGATCTTTTTGGTTATATATTGAACTATAGATTTATTTTTGCTTTTTTATTTAATCTACACGATAAATTTTTGATTTAATCAGAATTTGGAATATTCACAATTTTTTGACAGTTTCTTCGTCTTGGACATTCAATTGGTGTGCTAAAAGCTACAAGTTATCTTGGCCCAGTTGCAGGGCGTGTCTGGTGTACCTCGTATCGTCGTCAGCACTATCGTCGCATCCATCTTGATTATTATTTGGGGAGATGCTGGGATTGAGCAAATGCCAAGGACCGCCTACAGCTACTGGTCCAGCTGGGTTTGATATGCTTAATGACAACGGTGGAATCGTGTGACTTCTCCAACGTTCTGCATAGTTCTCCACCAACTCATACTCCAGGTTTTCAGCAGAAAACTGCGAGTATGCGGCATAGAATCCGATCACCTGGGCAGTGTCTTCCGGAGAAAAGACATGATCTCGTGCAAAAATTGCATCTTCTTGGTAATGGAAAAGCAGCCATCTTGGAAGGTGATAGTCTACTGGACCTAATCCACCGCATCGAATTACATAAATAATGATGCCATGTGCATTACGATAGCACTGTACAATTTTTCCGCCTGACATCATCACTCCACCTCTGAATGGAATCATTCCAAAGACATCATCCATGGGCTGGAACACATGCGTTTCCCTGTACAATGGTGGCCTTTCCCGATGCCTCGATGACGATGCCAAATCTCTCACTTCTGACTCGGTGTTTTCGTCCACCATTGAGAATGTATTTGGCTCCTCCAAGGCTATTTTATGAAATAGTGTCACACATGCCAATCATGCAAAGTTAAATATTATAATGTTAAACATCTTAATGTTGTAGCATACCGGCTTGAATTTCTTTTGAGTAAAAGTCCTCAATTGCACATGCACTTTGTTCTTTTTTATATCTGATGTATCCAATGTTGTTTGATTTGCACCGCCATTCCTACATCATATTACATATCATATACCTTAAAAACTTAAGCGTATCTTATAACAAGTGGCAAAAAATGTTCTTTTACATGCGCAGGACCGAGATTTGGATAACCCCAATTGTAATTTGTGCTTAGTTCTTCATCAGCATTGATCTTTCCCACCGTCCTAAAGATCATCCTTAGCAGCCCTCCGTGATCAACTAGTTTTGTATTGCAGTTGTTTAATTTGCACCGGCATTCCTACATCATATGACATATCATCATCATACTCGTTGAATTGCAAGCGTAACTAAGAAGTCTGTGAAAGCAAAAGTGTTTTTATTACATTTGCGTGACCGATATCTGGATACTCCCAATCGTAACTAATAGTTAGTTCCTCATCAGCTTTGATCCTTCTCCCCGTCCTAAAGATAATCTTTAGAAGCCCCTCGTGAATAACCAGTTCTGCAATGCAGTTTGGGTCACAGGATTGATTCAGCAACCTGCAAGCGCTTCCTTCTGTGCTGGAATCAATGAATTGTCCTACTGGCCTTAGATTGAAAAGATAGCCTCCTTCGTCAGCAACTACCCGTCCTGTGTACTCTCCGAGAAAACTGTAAGCGCCTATCGGTTTCCAGGCGAATATGCCCCAACCTTTTCCCTTTGTATGCTTCAGATAGGTCAGCCTTCCCATCACCCACAAGTCATTCGCCCAACTACAAAATCAATCAAAGTTAAAAACAAATATTACCTATAAAACATAAAGTTGTTTGTATTACGCATTGTTTTGACACTGTGGTCCACATCCCGCTGGGCAAGCAAGTTGTCTTCTTCTATTTATGCAATTCTTGCGTGTGCATTTTCTACCGTTAATGACTGGGCACCCACATTGTCTTGGCTCGTTGTTAACCAAATGAAACCTTTCCGTGTAGGCCCGTTGTATCCATTCAATATCGTCAGTCATTATGTCTAAAATCAAGGAAAACGTTCAACAGCAACATTTCAAAGCTCAAAAATGTCTAATGCCATCTTACTTTCATCAATGAAGGTGTACTGCCGTCGACGAGCGCATTCTTCCTCTGTCGTCGGTCGAGGAATATTAGCATTGGGATCTTGATTATCATCTTGATTATCATCTCGATTAGGTTCTCGATTTTGGTCGTCAGACATGATAGTTTATATGTATGAATTATATGAAAAAAATTAAAATAATGCAAACTGAGGAGTAATTGTTTTTCCTAAATAATTTTTCGTCAGGTAGGGTCAATAAATAAAATGTGATGAATTGTCGTCAGACAGTCTTTCTTCTTTCTAAACATTTTCAGAAAACAAGTCATAATACATTTTCTTTAAATGACGCTGTTTCTATGACTGACGCTATATAGACGGATCGGTGGAGTTTATGACATTACAATCTAAACTGGTGAAAGACAATCAGTGTTTTAAGATTAACTTAATCAATTTAACCTTTGCTATTACCCCTGGGTTATCAAATAGTTTCATATCAATTTTCCCACCTCAGATTCATTTAAACTGGCGATGAATGCATGCTGCTGTAAACTGCATTTTACACTCAGATTTAGCCATCAATGAAATTGTCTTGCATGATGCTGTAAATTCACCCCGTACATTCTAAATATTTTTTTTTGGTGCGTGTAAAATTCTTAAATAATCAATTACAATTTGGTATGGATTTTATAAAACTTGCACTTGTTTAATATTCACGATACTTTTGAGATGAATTTAGAATATTGACTAGAATATTTGAGCACTTTAATACTTCACGTTATTATATGCTGATCCACATTATAGGTCCAAGTCTACCGACGATGTTTACGGTAGGGCTCATCATATTCATCGGATTCGTCAGACTCAACTGCGTCAAATTGACTATCTTCAGAATCACTGGTCACTACACTAATCCGCTTCCTCTTTGTCTTCTTAAAGGTCTTCTCACTACCAGGTTGACCTTGATCGTCCGAATCTGCATCCACTTCATCTTGCATGGATCTTGGTCTGGCTAGCCTGGTAGGATTTCGTCGTGAGGACTTGCCCGGCTGATCATTTTCAGCATCTACGTCGACCATTTTGGTTCTGTTGGCCAGTGTCGCTGCTACAGCCAATTTAGCAGATTTCGGACAGTTTGGCTCAGAGGGGTCTGCCTGTCGGTAAACTCGTTTCCTGGTGTCGACTAAACATTCATTTGGCTAGGACAAATACATCAGGCATTATATAGAATTGGTACATGATAGAGTAGTTCTAATTTTTCATTTTTTTCATTTCATTACATCTTGAGGATGCATTGTGTTCAAGTACATCTTTGGCCTTTTGGTGGCACATCGATTTCGTGTGGGTCTACGTGCAGTTCGACATCGTACAGCAAGGCCTGGAGGGGCGAGATGAAGAGAATAACTTTGACCAGTGTGCAGTGCGACGAAGTCGATAAAAGTATCCACCATATGTGAAATCAAGGCACGATGTTGATTCCGCACATACTCATAATAACTCGAGGGAAAGTTTACTTTTCTACCAGAAATCGGGCAAATGTACCAAGGAAAACTTTCGGTGAACGGTCGTAGACGATCACATTCATCCTCTGTCACCGGTCGTGGAATATTGGCGCTGGCGTCTTGATTAGCGTGATGATTACCATCTTGTTTTTCATGTTGACCTTGGTCGGTAGACATGATAGTTTTGTATGAAAAAATTAAAATATTGAAATTTCAGGTGTAAAGATTTCTCCTAAATCAATTTCGTCAGGTAGGGTCAAAAAATAAGTTGTGATAAACAGTCGTCGGCATTCTTCTTCCTACACATTTTCATAACAACTGATCATAACACTTTCATACAATGACGCTGTTTCTATGACTGATGTCGGAACGGTGGAGTGCATTCATGATACCCCATACACTCGGGCGCGAATCTACTCAATTCAAACTGAGTCAGCTTTGGATCCAACAAAACATGTTGGACATTTTGTTTACTTTTTGTGTTTTTGAAAGGGCAGTATGTTTTCTTTTTGTGATTTTGAAAGTGCATTACAGATTTTCAGGACGTGTTTTTAATTTTTTTTTAATTCATACAGTGATCATACCGGTGAAGTGTTTTAAGTTTGAAGTGTTTCAAGATGAACCAAACCAATTTACCCCTCGCTATCACCCCTGCACCTAAGAAAAGATACTATGTCCGAAGGGTTATCAAATCGCCAGATATTACTGGAACAAGTAGTCCAAGTAGTTTCATGAAAATTTACCGACCCAAGACACAAGGTGCCGTTGAACCACAGGATTTAAGCAACAATTGTGAAGACTTTGAAATGTCGACATCAGGTCAGGACACCGTAGACCACTGTAGTACTGGATATAATGCTGGTGAATTTGATGACCTGCTGTTCACACTAAGTCGCTGGAGACTGACGAATTCAAAGGAAAGAGTTCAGCAGTTTTTCAAGAGATTGTCACCTGAACAATACAAATCAGTGAAATACATGCTATCCTTTCTCAATGGATGCGCCAACAACGTGGATGCAGACTCGCTGGTGAAAATGTTAAATGAAAAGCCACAAAAGTACATTGGAATGTTTCCCACAGCTCTCATCATGATCCAGGCTACAAAATCTTTTACGCTAGACCAAGTTTTCCGGGTATATAACCAGAGATATCTTTTTCAAAAGGAACTTCAAAACGTATTGGAAAATTTGGCAATTTATTACATCAAACGACATCTTAGGACCACTTCCTTTTCTGATGACTTTGTCTATACAATACCACAACAACTTTTGGAATCAGAGTACGTCAAGTCAAACATTTCTACCCATCTTGAGCAGCGCAAAGTTAAAGCAGATGAACATCAGTTTTTGATGAAGATTGTAGCCATCTCCATTGACTTGATATATAGTGATTTGAATTTCAAGAACAATTGTCATCTTTTGGATGAAAGTGAAATGATGCAAAACGAAAGATGTAGAGTGTGGAACTTGATTTTGTATGAATATATTTTAAAATTTGACGAGTGCGAAGATACGACTATATTTGAACAGTTACTGTTGTCAGATCTTAATTGTTTTTGTGACACTACAGTGTTGTTTTACATTAACACTACGAATGCAAACGTTCCAATTGTTTGTCATGAACATATTGCCAGGAAATATATAACAAACTACACAATGCCAGGAGAAGCAGTTCAAGCGTCCTTGGCGGAAGGCGGCGTGTTTACTTCACTTTTCTACTCAAAGTACAAGCCCGAAAATTTCAAAGGAAAAATCACCGAAGCACTGTACAAGATGGCTGAGCTTATCAATGTTGACAACATCTCGTGGTTCCTCTTTCGGGGAAATACACCAAGTATTTTTATGGATGATAGCAACAACCAAGAAATCTTACGCATAACCATCCATCTCAACGATGAGGCCAGCCTTGATGAAATTGCAAAATCCTTCATGACCTTATTTCATAATCCGAAAAAAAGGTCCCAGTGTCTAAATGGATTGGAACCAGAAAAAGTCATCAAGTTTCTCGACAAGAAATGTCTTGCAGTTCCAGAGCTGGAAGTCTACAAGATTTTAATCCAGTGGAGCCATCACGCTGCCGGAGAGGAATGCAAAGATGAATTAAAGGCAAAGCTCAAAGAAACCGTACAACAGCAATTCATCAAGGTCCGGCAAGTACTTAGACTTCATGCCTTGGTCAACCACAGTATCCTGCTCTGGCCACTTAAATTTTTAAAGCCGTCAGATTTTCGTCTTGCTCGAGATATTATAACAAATATAGACTCCAAAGATTTCGGGTAATAAGATTTGAAATCGTCATTTTATGTATTCCAATCATAAAAGCAAAAGGCATAAATTTTTATAATTTATATTTTAGGAAGCCAGAAGAAGTTTGGTTCTCAACTGATAGTAGGGAGCATGGAAAAAATTAAAATCAACATGAGCATAAGCGTACTTCATTTGTGATCATAGAGTGACAGCAGTTGGCGCCCTTTATCAAATACAATAAACACTTTCTCATTCTTCGTCTGTCAGTCAGCCAGTCTGAACCTTTTTTCCTATTCTGTTCAGCATTGCTCCCATTTCATTTTAATTTTTTTCAAATAATACCACAATGTCGTCCGAAACTAATGTAATTGCACAGGTAATTTGTAAAGTATACCTTTCTGTGGCGTTATTTGATATATTTTGATTTGTTAGTAAATTCGTATATTTTCTGTTTAATTTCAAGTTGGAGGCTCGTGATGAAAGCAGGAAACAGGTGGAGAAAACTGATGAAATTTGTCGTTTTCTGATACCAATCTCTATCGTTAAAAGTCCTCACTCAATTCTGAGTGGAGACTTTTTTGTCAACTTTTACAATGGATGTGAGGATTCGGAAGAAAAAAAGCAACTTTTTGAGATAACGAGCAACCAACAAGGCTATCCAACTACCGTTGAAGAACCTTTTCTTCCAGCAGTCTTCAACAGCTGGCTTGAAAACTCTGGAATCCGTACCGAATTGATGCTACACAGTCACTCTTCATACGCGGCAGCAGAAAACGCGCAATTAGTCTTGTACTTTGGCACATCTTCATTCATTGAATTAATTGGAAATGAAAATGGTATGCTCAAATTTATCTTTTAACTTATTTATTAAACTCCTCGTTTAATCATTTGAATCCTACCTAATCTGAATCTACTCTAATTTTATTCTTAGCGAACAATCTAAAGTCCAAAGAATGCATGACAGTCGCGTGGGGTGAACCAAGAGGGAACATTCCAACGCTTGCAGGTTTTTCGACCGGCGTAATTGGCAGAGAAGATTACACGGAACCCCCATTTGCCCTTGAAAACGACAAATTGCCCTTCCTGTCTGGATTCAAGATTCCACAATCCAAGTCTTTAAAACTGCAGCATTTTGTGGTGACAAGGAAGCAGTACAATCTGTTCAAGGGACGACATGGGGATTACTATTTATTCAAAAAGTTTTTGGGACTGGAAAATGTGGATAAACTTATGGTCAAGGGCATTGTATTCATGCACGCTGAGATGACTGATTTTCCAGACTCTTACATGGGCTCTCGTCTCTTTAACCAGCTTCAGGACTTATTATGGTACTTAATCTTTATTATCGCAAACTTGTCTTCTCATAACCTTCTTATTAATTGATCGTTTCTTCTTTTAGCGACTTTAGTGGAATTAGTCTGGCTGGGGGGATTTTCCCCAAATTATTTTCAAAAGGAACCCCGGATGAAGATGTAGTGGCCACCGGATTTCTAGTTCTAGGACCCTTTGAAAAGGTCAAGGTTCAATGCACCTTCTTTAACGAAACTCAATTTACTCCCAAGGACCTATCAAAACTTACTCAGGTCAGTCCTACACATCAATGTAGTTTTATATATGTCATTTATTCTATGTATGTCAGAATTTTTAAATATCCTGTATGCTCTTTTCTTTTTAAAGTTTAAAGAAAACATGTTAAAGCCAGATGTAAATGAGGAGGAGTCCAGCTTTGCCGTCTTCTTCGGATCCCATGAGCGTGGAATGAAACTTTATGATGGAGCACCAGCCGTGGAGCCAAAGTACTTGCAGGCAGTCTTTCCAAAAACTTTGCTTACCGGGGCCTACGTTCCATTCCAATTTTGCAGGGACCACGTTGAGTCAAAGCTTACGTCGGTTTTTTTCCTAGTGTCCTACCTTCGTCCCAAGATTTAAATATTGTAATATAATCTGAGAAATAATTATGATTCAAGTTAAGTAAATATGTAATGATTTCTGTCACTCAAATAATGCTTCAATAAATCAATACTCAATAATAAATTCATTTTATACTCAGCATAGAGTACTTGGCGCTTATTATGAAATGAAAAACAAAAGCAATTCACAAAAGCACTTGCAAAAGTATTCCACAGAAGCACTTAGAAAAGCATTACATAAACAAAGGCATTGCAAAAATCTCAAGCATTATTTGTTTTCGCTGCTGTTTTAATTTTTTTTAATTGTCTAACATGGCGTCCGGTGTAAGTTAAGATTATTTCATTAGGTCATTAGTTCCTTAGTTCATTTGTATATTATTAATCATTTGCTTTTCATTTTTGTTTTAGTTGGAGGGTAAGATCTTTGAGGATTATGACTACCCGGGTGTTTACTCCAGTTCTCTCGCTCCAATAACCATTAACAAGTGTCCGTTCACCTCGCCGATCGATCCGGACAACTTTGTAAATTTTTACAACGGTTGCGATGATTCCCCCAGGGTCAAGACACTTTTGGCTGCACTGAAAGCCAAACACGGCATCCCGTCCAACAAGGACGAGCATTATTATGGCCCGGCTATTCAAAAATGGCTAGAAAAGTCAGATACAAAAACTGAGTTGGCGTTGCACAGTACTCCCCACCAAGGCTACAAAGGGTCAAAGGATATGCAAATGGTGGTGTACTTTGGAACGTCTTCCTTTTGCGACTGGTTACATACCAATAACCGTAAGTTAACAACCAAACCAGCACAGTATCCAGGTATTATAATATATAAAGAATCAGCCCTGGTTACGCGGCCGCGTAACCAGGGCTGATTCTTTATATATTATAATACCTGGCACAGTATTTCAAATTTACTTGTAAATCCAAAGTAACTAATGCAGTTAAACTCTATTTGTAGGTTCTGATTTAAAATCCAAGGAATGTATGATCATGGCATGGGGCAACCCAATCGGAAATATTCCAACCCTTGCATCATTTTCAACTGGCGTAGTAGGAATGAAAGACTGCGCTGAACCTCCCTTTTCCCTGGAAAACGACAAGCTCCCTTTCCTGTCTGGAATCAAGATCCCGAAAGTCGACTCAATGAAGCTGAAACCCTTTGTCATAACCAAGACACACTACGGCGCCTTAATGGGACTGGAGAAAGTGGACTACTTGGTTCTGAAAATGATCATTGGTCTGGATGTTAATGACGAAAAGGATTTGCAGGGTTTAGTATTTTTGCAGAACAAAATGAGCAAGTTTTCTGATTCCTACATAAACTCACCACTCGTTAAAAGTTTACACGTTTTATTAAGGTAAGTAATTAAGTGCTTTACCAATTTTAATTTATACTTCTAATCATTTCATTCTTATTTTGCAATTTTGTTGTGCATGGTTTATAACAGGGAGCATCCCAGTGTGATCTTGGTTGGTGGGGTTTTTTCAGACGTCATGTCAAAGGGAACTCCAGATGATGACATCATTGCTACTGGATTTCTTGTGATTGGGGACCGAACTAAAGTCAAGGTACAAGGCACCTATTTTGAAGGCCCAAAGTTTTCCCCCAGTCATCTTACAAAAATCGTTGAGGTAAGTAAAGCACAGAGATTGAATTTAAATGGGTAAAAGCACACAAGATAACTGCATCTCCTGTAATGTATGTTTGATTCTATTTCAGATTAAAGACAACCTTCTGAAACCCAAAACTGGCGAAAAGGAAGCAAGCTTTGCTCTGTTTTTCGGATCTCATGAGCGAGGCATGAAGCTATACGATGGAGAACCAGGAATGGATCAGAGGTTTTTCCAAGCTCACCTTCCCGAAACTTTGATGATTGGAGCGTATGTACCGTTCCAATTTGTTGGCGCTTTAGAGAAAAAGGATCATGCGGTCTTTTTGGTCGTATCCTACCTTTACAACTATTAATTGCTATATGAATATGGTGTACATTTATGAAATTTTTAAATTGGATCAATAAAAATATAATCATTTTATTGTCATAAACATTTTCGCAATCCGAAAAATTTATGTTTGATTTTTAGCAACGAAAATTTTACGAACAAAGTTTAGCATGATAGGCAAGTGCATTTACTAGTTGCATACAATTTCATACGTTTCCATAACTACATTTCATCAAGCGTGACTTAGTCAAAATAAAAACGTTCGACAACAAAAACATTAGGCAGCCGATAGTTATTCAGTCACTAGATTTTTTTGTCTTTGTCGTTCGTCAACTTTTAATCTTGATTTTAATTTTTTTTAAAGAAACTTAATCAACATGCTTAAGAAAAATTTTCCTACAGCAATTATTCGGGTAAGTTGTAAGGGACTCTGTAGTTCCTGTATATATTTTAATTATTTCATTAACATTCTTCGTGTATTTCAGTTGGCGTCAGGTGATGCGGCTTTAGATGGTTTGCTAGAACCAATACCTATCGTCAAAAGTCCACACTCAATTCTAAGTGGGGATTTTTTTGTCAATCTCTACAATGGACGTGAGGATTCGGAAGAAAAGAAGGAATTGTTTGAGATTATGAGCATTCAACTTGGCTACCCATCTACCGTTGACGAACGCTTTCTTCCAGCAGTCTTTAACAGATGGGTTAAGACCTCTGGGACCAGAACCGAACTAACGCTACACAGTTGTTCTCATAAAAAGTACATAATAGACAGAGAGGCCCAACTGGTTATATACTTCGGCACGTCTTCATTTTTTGAATTATGCTGGCTTAAAAATGGTATGTACAAGTTTAAATAATAAAACAGCAACACACTAGCAAAATCATCAATATCTTTATTTTATTCTTAGCGAGAAGTCCGGAGGATGATGAGTGCATAAACGTGGCGTGGTATGATCCCATTTCAGACGTTCCAAAGCTTGAACCCTTATACTCCGATGATGATGATTCAGAAGATGATTCAGAAGATGACACGGATTACTCTACGACTTCATTCGTTGAATTAATCAGCCTTCAAACTGGTATGTACAAATAAAACAACATGGCAAACTTTTAGTTAATCATATCATTTCATCAATATCATTTTCTTATTCTTAGCGACAAGTCTCAATGAGTACAAGCAAGTGGAGTGGTATGACCTAAACAAAGATATTCCAACGCTTGCTTGCTTTTCTACCGGGGTAGTTGGAAGAGAAGATACCATGGAACACCCTTTCGCCCTCGAAAACGAAATCTTGCCAATTTTATCTGGATTCAAGATCCCGATAATGGATTCAATTAAGTTGAAGCATTTTGTGATAACAAGACAACGGTATAACGAGTTGACAGAATCAGGTATGCGTTTGAAGGATTTCAAAAAGATCCTTGGACTAAATTGGGAAACTCCAGACCAGCATGTCCAAGGAGTTGTTTTTATGCATAAGGAGTGGCTAGGAAAGCCACCAACTTACATCAATATCCCCTTAGTCCAGCTTCTCCAAGAACTATTAAGGTAACCACGATTAATTGCATGTAGCTTTCCATCTATTTTATTGATCACCTTCCAAATTTTGTCTCATTCTTAGGGAGTTTCCAGAAACTACCATGGCTGGAGGAGTGTTTCCGGACTTGGTTTCAAGAGGAACTCCGGATATGGACGTAATCGCAACTGGATTTCTCATCCTCGGTGAAAGTACAAAGGTCAGAGTACAATGCACCACACTCAATGGCCCTCGCTTTACTCCAAGTGATCTTTCAAAACTCGTTAAGGTAAAGTAAAACATAAAACATATTATACGTAGTATATTATAACTGTTACATTTATGTATTATGTATGTCTTCTTTAAAAGTTAAAAGATAACATGTTGAAGCCTCAAGATAAGGATGACCGTCATTCCAGCTTTGCCCTTTTCTTTGGGTCCCATGAGAGGGGGACGAAGCTTTACGACGGAGTACCAGCCGTGGAACAAGATTACTTCCAGGCACTCTTCCCAACAACTTTGCTAGCCGGGGCGTTTGTGCCTCTACAATTCTGCAGCGACCATATTGAGTCAAATAATTCTTCAGTGTATCTTCTTGTGTCGTACCTTCACAATTAAAATTCAGAAAGGAAAATATCTACCAATTATTGTTGTGCCCTTAATAAAAAATATATAATTTCGTCACTTAAAATTTCGCATATACTCTACCTGCGTATTTTCAAGTAATTATAGAGTACTACAACTTGGCGCGGTTCATTCATTCAAAAAAGCACAAAAGCTCTAACAGTTTGCATCTCTGGCATTTCTTTTGTCAATATTGCATCCTGTAAACTTGCTTAGTCAACAAAACCCTCTCGTCTTTTGTTCTTGTTTTACAGCATTTTTTGTTTGTTCCAGTTTTAATTTTTTTTTACATATTTCACAATGACAGATTGTTTTGGGAATCCAAAGGTAAACTTAAAATTCCAAATTTCATTGTATCAAAAGTAATTGTTGTTAGGTTTTAATCTAAACCTTTTTATGTTGATTGTGTGCGTTATAGAGGGATAGTACTGGGGAGTACGATTACAGGTTATGGTTGACTGACAGAGAAAAAGATGAAGGGGGCCTTCATGCTAGGAGTTTGACCCCGAGGTCCATTTTTGAGTGTCCGTTCGTCTCCTACAAACAAAGACAACCTTACATCGAGTTTTACAACGGCTACGCCTTTTCCAAAGAAGGCGTCGATTTTATGAACAGTCATTGCATGGAACGCAGGCTCATCCTGACCGACAAAGACAACACGGAACCGCAAAGACTTCATTTTAGAGATTGGATGTTGGAAGGTTACATCAAGGGCAGGCTCCGAATCCACAGCACCCCACACAAAGGACTCTATGGAGCAGTTGATAATCAGCTTGTACTTTATTTTGGAACGTCTTCGTTTTATGACTTTACACAAGTAGAAAAAGGTAACATACACATAATCTACATACATTAAATTTCAAATGTTATCTTTACAAGAATTTTTTTACAGATTACACCAAGTACAAGTACGCAATGAAGTTTTTGGAAAAACTCCCTGCTTCCGAAATCCCGACAATTCTGACTTTTTCTGATGGTGTCGTGGGAAATGATGAGGTAGATCCAAAACGATGTGTGCTCGAGAATGAGAAGCTGCCGTTTTTGATGGGGGTCAGGATCCCAAAAGTCGACAACATGAAGCTGAAACGCTTTGTCATAACCAGGGAGCACTTCGAAAAGTTGAAAGGACTTGACAACAATTACTTTCTTTTCAAGTCAATCCTTGGACTACATGGGATTAAACGCCAGGATTTCCAAGGAATTTGCTTCATGCATTCCAAGATGGGAGAACGAACTACTTACACAACGTCTCCCCTTGTCAAGCTTCTACAGAAACTATCCAGGTAAATTGACTAAATTCAAAACTCCTTGCTTTACCAGATTTTTTGTTTGTTTATCTCTTTCCTTATCCCTTTACCTTCTCAGGGAGTATCCTGCAACTACCATGGCTGGCGGAGTCGTTCCAACACTAATTCCAAAGGGGCCTCAAGATGCGGAAGTGATTGCAACTGGATTTTTGGTAATTGGCAAGTCGACAGAGGTTAAAGTGATTTCCACCTGCTTTGACGGACCAAAGGTTGACTCTGACTCAATGGCCAAACTACTCAAGGCAAGTAAATCTTAAATTTCATTTTTTTTGCATTCTAACAACTATTTTCTACGTCTTGTGTGTTCTTATATTTTAGCTCAAAACCAAATTAGTTGTTCCACGTGACCCAGAGGAAAAGGTGGCCAGTTTCGCAATCTTTTTTGGATCCAAAGATCGGGGAATGAAAATGTACGGAGTCCCAGGCGCAGAGACCAACCATTTTATCGAGGCGTTTGATTCAACTTTCCTCACCGGGGCCTTTGTTCCATTCCAGTTTGGTGGTAATCAATTAGAGTCCAAAAATGCTTCAGTATTTTTCATTGTTTCGTATTTGTATCGTATGTAAATGAATTGTGAATGATGGATATGTAAATATTTAGTGAAATAAAGACACCCTTATGCTTATTGTCTAATGTAAATCAACTTCCGTTTCACGTTCATTCCTGTACTAATACATATTACAAGTGCATTCAACAAGTCATTCGCGTGTGAAGAAATTCTTTGCCAAGGGAGGTTTTTGTTTTAATTTTTTTAACCATCTAAAGTTAGTAAAAAATGGCTGCATTACACAAGCAAGACAATCAATCCGATTCTTCATCAGATTACGAATCTTCCAGTGATGACACTCGAATTTTCATCAGTTTTAAAGCCCATACAAATATTGTTTCACCCTTTCCTTTTGGTGACGATGAATTGGCAATAGAGTATTTCAACGGTTATCGGGTATCTCAAGCTGCCAAAAAATTGGTTGAAACTGCGTGCATCAATAGACCTGCACTTGTCTCACGGAATGAAGACTATCCGTTGGGACCGTTTTTGAATTGGTTGAAGGATGGGTACGGTTACATGCTGAGGACCTACTTTTCAGAGAAAAAGTTGGAGGATACCCTGGTGTCGCAAATGAACGTAGTGTTTGGAAGCACTGGTTTCCACAATTTAATCAAGCAAGAGAATGGTAAAACAAGGCACAAAAACCAAACTATAATATTGATTACTTTTTATTTGGTTTAAAATTGTAATGATTCAATTTTAGGTAAGGATGCCAAGTCAAAGGAGGTCATGACCGTAGCCTGGGGTGAACCAGCTGGCGACATTCCGGTGATTACATCATTTACTACTGGAGTAGTTGCAAACGTACAAGAGTTCAAACAAAAAAGGACTGCAGAGCTTGAAAATGACAAGTTACCCATGTTATCAGTGCTACGGATTCCAAAAGTTGACGGGATGCAGCTGAAGCAGTACGTGATCACTGAGAAGCAAAATCGAGAGTTTGATGGCGACATGGAAAAGTTTATGGCTTTAATTGGGATTAATCCGGAAAATCGCAACTTTCTTCAAGGAATAGTGTTTTTACACCACGAATTACCCGATGTGGCTGCTTTACAAATGGGCTCGCCATTGGTCGAGTGTCTTCAACAAATTTGCAAGTGAGTACTGATCAAACTTATTATTTAAGGCTAAGTCATATAAATGAAATCATATCTTTCAGGGATTTTCCCGAGTTGGCTGTGGGCGGTGCCGTGTCTCCAACCCTCTTGTCAAAGGGAACTGATGATGATGACGTAATTGCTACTGGATTCATAATTCTTGGAGACCCTGAACAAGTTTTTGTCTCTTGTGTCACGTTGGAAGGTCTCGGCATGCACCCAGAAAACCAGAAACTACTCAAAGACGTAAGTAAAGATGAAATTAATCTCAAGACCCGAAGCCAATATGATCGTGTCCAATTATAAGCCTGTGAAATAATGCAGAATTATGAATTTAAATACAAGACCCGAAGCTTATATGATCGCGTCTAACTCTCTAATTTGTTTGCAGATGAAGAATTCAATGTTGATTCCGAAATCGCCTCACTTGAAGTCTTCCAGCTTTGGACTGCTCTTTGGTTCCCATGAACGTGGAATGGAAATGTATCTGGAGCCGGGATATGAGTCCAATTATTTTCACCTAATCTTTCCCGAGACAGTGCTGGTCGGAGGATTCTTCCCAGTTCAGTTTTGCAGTGACAAATTACGCCGTTTGACAGATGATTCAACTATTGGAACTTGTACTGCATCAGTTTACTTTGTCGTCTCTTATGTCCATCCATGAAAAGTAAAATTAAAAGTGTAATGTTTTATGGCAATGAGTTTTATTGTTTTTACAAAATCAACTGACGATAAGACAATAAAAATGCAACGATATTGTTATCAAATTCAATGAAATCCGGAAGATTAGTCTTGTGTTGCATCTTTCCAAGTTGGCCTAGTGTAGTACATCCTGCTAGTTTTGTATCAGGCAAGCACTTTGAAAAACATAAAGATTCACTAAACGTGTTATTCTCCGGAGCAAACAAAAACGCGACGCTGTGAATGGCTTCATTAATCGCCCTCGATGTTATCATGTCCTCTTGTAACTGCGGAAAAGCACAAAATTAGAGTTGTTAGAAACTTGTACGTGCACATTTAATATTCATAGTATTTTTTAAATCATACCTCTTTGAATTGCTTGCGTAAAAAGTTTGGGTTCGCTTGAGCGTTCATAATTTTGCATCCCACCTGCATCCGATCATCCTCCCCAAACACTAGAAATCCACAAACCTCGACCATATCCGAAGTTGAGCAAAATGCAACAGGCACAGTGCCACCAGCAAGAACCAAGTTTGGTTTTGTCCTAGAAAAAATTAAAATCAAAAACAAGATAAACATGATGATGCTAGATTGGTTAGGAAAACCAATTTGGTTATTGATTTGGCAAGATTATTTGATTTACTTGAGGTAGTCGTAAAGTAAGTTGACGAAAGCACTGTTCACTTGGTTTGTACTAGACTTTTGGATGACGATCATTCCCTTCAAACTCTTTTCATTTTCATTAGTGATCCCGACCAAGTTTTTAAAAGCGCGCATCTTGTTGTGGCAAAGTAATTTGTTCATGTCCTCTGTCTTGATACCAAAGGTTCTGAAACGCAGTCCATCAATTCTTGGAATCATGACACCACTTAAGCAAGAAACATTCTCGAGTTCTGGAAAGTCAGCTTTACGGGCTTCACATCCAAACAGATCACCAGACACTACAGTCATTCCAGGAGGAATATCGCCTTCTAGTCCCCAGAACAGCTTCATGGCTTCATACTCCTCCTCCTTGTAAAACGATTCTAAGTATACAAAACCAAGTTGACACATACATGACACAATTTTTACATAACGTATTGCACATTTTTATTGTGACTCACCATGATCTTTATCCCACAAATTCCCAAATCCAAGCTTGCCAAAAATTAAGATGAGCTGTGCTTCCTTCACCCAGGCATCTTCCACACCAGCCAACTCGGTAAATACAGCATCGTTGAGCCAATCAGCAACAGCAGTTTGAGGATACTGAACTGCAGGATGACCAGGCCTTGTTCCAAAGTCCCAAATCTTGTTACCGCTGGATAATAACCGAAGACCATCAAAATACTTTATCAGTGAATTTCGATACTGAGCTTTCCATAACGGTGACACGGTCCGTAATCCTAAAATTACGCTTTTCTCCGACAACTTTGAATAATCCATGCTTTGAATCTTTAATTAAAAACGTCCTACGCATATATGTTTGTAAACACAGATGATGAATGAAAGTTGATGAATGAAAGGTTGAATGAACAGAGAGGCGCACTGAGCAATGGGGCAATGTGACAAGCTAAACATGCGTGTACAATGAAAGACACTGGTTATGACCGAAATTTCAAAATTCAATTCTTATTACAAAGCTCAAATGTACTTTATTCAATGTTATTATTATATTTCATTACCATAACCTTACTCTAATTTTTAAATATTCAAAATGGATGAGGATGACGGTATGATACCAACATGAAAACTGCTCCGTCCTTGACTTGGAAATCCCATTCCTCTTCACTGTGAACCCGGTCACTACAGTACTGCACCTTTAGAAATCCTCCAATTAAAGTAGTTTGGGGGAAAATGCAATTAAAGAAACCTGTGTCGACTCCTGGAGCACCATCATACATTTTTAATCCACGTTCGTGAGACCCGATCATTAGTCCAAAACTGCTTTCGGCCTCGTCTTGATTTCTAGGTTCCATAAGCACCTTCCTCAACTACAACAAAATAAAGATATTATAAAACCCGTAAATTTTAAACAATTAACTACTTGTGACCACTTTTAAATACCTTTGTCATTTTGGCAATGTTCTGTGTTGAAATGCCAGGCTGTTCGAAAGACGTGCAGCCAACTTGAACGTGGGCTTTGTCTCCAAATATCAAAAGGCCTGCAGCAAAAACTAAACGGTCTGAAGTTCCTCTGGAGCCAAGAAACGGGGTCGCTCCTCCTATCAAAGAAACGTGGGTGTATCGCCTACAAATAAATATACAAACATTGATTCATGAAGTGAGCTTGAACTAATATCGTGTAATTTTCGTTAATCATGTTAATTTCATTTACATTATAAACGACAACAATTTCGCAGCTACAAAGTTATTTTCCGGAATTTCGCTATCCTTCATGAAAATGACGACGCCTTGCAAGTGTCCAATTCTTTCTTGGGTGATTCCTAGTAAATCCTCAAGATTTTGGATTTCTAGTTTTCCCATGCACGCCTGGATTTCCCCCTCTGTAATGCAAAAGCTTTTAATCTGCATCCCATACACCTCTGGAATTTCCAGTCCGGAAATACATGGCAACACAGGATTCTCCAATTCTACAGCATTTGGGCGTTCGTCTAAATCTTCAAAGTTTCCAACAATCCCTGTTGTAAAGAGAGTAATAACAGCAGTAGTCCCAACTGCTTGTCCAAAAAACAGTTCCATGACCTCGTCATGACCCTGTCGTCCTGAAATATTGTACAAAGATAAATTGATTGATATTGAATCCCACTTAATCCTTTAGCGCATAATCTTACCATTTTCGATTTCTAAAAGGCTTTGAAACCCCGTAGTGCCCAATAAAATTACACATTGAGAATCCAACGCAGAATTTCGTCCAGTAGAAAAAAGCCTTCCCAGATACCTTTGATTTTTCATAACCCAATTCCAAAAATGGGTAAAGGGGTAATTCTCGTGTCTTGAACGAATCTCTGGTCTTTCATCACTGCCACTTTCAACCAAGGTTTTGGCCTTATCCGACACCTGATAGCCGTTGAAATACTCGACAGCCAGCTTTCCACCAAAAGGCGTACAAAAAAATGTCCTTGGACTTGACCCCAGAAGACACTCAGCCGAGGACCAAGACAAAACGTCGTCCTCCAAATTTTCAATTTCATGAGCACCTTGATCAGCATCACCTAACTGTAAAGGTCTACTTCCCCCTGCTATCGCAAAACCCTCTTCGGACATGATTTATGATTGAATCGTATGTAACTAAAAAAATTAAAAAACCTTAATCCTAAAGGCAAGATGCACAACACAACCAAAGAAGAATCAAAAAGGCACCGTCTCATCTTTGAGTTTTTATTGCCGCCACCATGCAATAGAGTAAAAAATGAACAAAGCAAAGTAAACACAAACACTGATTTTTGTATTGAGTTTATTTCATGATTCAAACAACTTTATCATGTACATGTAAGTGTTTTAAGCTTGATCACGGCTTTCGATGGAGAACCACACATTGTCAGGCAGCCTGCAAAAAGACCATAATTAACAGTAATTAGTATATTTCTAAAAATATCATGTTAAAATTTCTCATACGTTATATTACTCACTTGAAGTTTGCGTCATTTGCTTCCGATTGAAATTGCATTGCAGTCTCAAAATCTTCATCTTTAATAAATCCAGCTCCCCACAAGTCATTAAAGTTTTCAAGGAGTAAGTGCAACCGGAGAACCCGACGGACCTTGATGAATTGCAGTTCTACGTTTTCTTGAAGGTTAGCCTTTAATTCATCTTGGCACTCCACACCGGCAGCGTGATGGCTCCATTGAATCAAAATTCTGTAGACTTCCAGCTCTGGAACTGCAAGACATATCTTGTCGATAAACTTGATGACTTGCTCCGGTTCCAATCCATTTAGGCACTGGGACCTCTTTTTCGGATCCTTAAATAAGCCCATAAAGCTTTTCGCAATTTCATCAAGACTGGCTTCATCTCCAAGACGGATGCTTATGCGTAAAATGTCCTCGTTATTGTCATCGTCAATGAAAAGTACTGGTGTCCTTCCACGAAAAAGAAACCATGAAATGTTGTCAATATTAATAAGCTCGGCCATCTTGTACACTGCTTCCGTGATCTTTCCTTTCAAGTCTTCCGGTTTGAACCTCAGGTAGAAAAGCTTCGTGAGCACCTGAATCTCTTCTGTAGTAGCATCGATGATTTCCTGAGACTTGGTGATCCTTGTGCTAAATCTTCTGACTACGCCCTCATGAAAGCAGACTGGCGTCTGGATTTGATTTTGCTGGACATGAAGAAGCACCGTGGTTTTGTAATTTCTTTTCAGGTCGGAACGTAGCAACAGTTCAAAAATACTAAAGCCATCTTCAGATCGGAATTGAGCAATGTAATCATGCAGAAGCATGTTCCAAGCCAGTGCGCGTTCCTTTGTGCAGCCACCGTCACTCCAAATAAAATCTCCCAAAACTTTCATCAAATCAATTAATCTCTGCTCCTCATTTCCTGTAAGAATGCTTCCTTTCACACTTGGTGACATTTTCTTGATTTCAAACAGCACTTGGAGATTAATTTGCAACAATTGCTTGAGGTCATCAGGAATTCTGGGAAGTCCTTTTATCGAACAAGTCCGCCGAAGTTCACGTTCCAGAAAATAAATCGCCAACTTTTGAAGGAAAGGTGTAAGTTCCTCCGCAAAAACGTTCCTTTGAGAGTACAGAGCCAACATTTCATTCACTGTAAAAGATTTTGTCCAGTCCATAACCAAAAGTCCAACCGGAAAGAAACCAAATTGTTTTTCTGGGTTGGTCTTCAGTGAAGCAATTACATCATTGCAAGTTGGTGGAGCAGTAGTTCCCAAGAGAAAAGTAGAGTCGGTGATCTTTCCATCCTGATTAGATAATCTCCAAGTAGCCAGTACGAAATCGTCATCAAAATCTTGTTCCTTGAAATTTGCTTGATTTATTCTTCCAAAATTAAGAATTGGACTGATTTGAGTGCTTAAAGTAGCTCCTGGAGGGGTAGCGGCATAGGACTCATTTTCTTCATCGTATTCTCCCTCTTGATTACTCTCCGGGGTCGCAATAAATCGGTTAGGAACAGTTGCTTGTTGCGATGCTTGTCCAAATTGAGTCGCCTCCACACGTGTTACTTTGTCATCATCGGTGATCTGCTGGGTTGAAAATAATGGAGCTTCCGGATCATATCTCAACTTCTTTAAAGGGTTATCGTCATCTTCTTCAAACGTTACGCCTTTCCGAACTTTTGCTCCTTTGCCGTTTCCCTTGACCATTGTCGTGTTACCATCTTCAGTGCTTTCATAACCTCTAGTACCAACACCTCCATCAACAGACTCGTTCCTCGGCATCTTGGATTTCACTAAACTCTTCACCTTTTTACGAGTCCTTCTCTTTTTGGGTTCAGCTACGGCTACATTAATTTTATGCACTAATTTCATATGCAGTGTAAGATTCTTGTCTTGCTTAAATCTCGAACAACAATGATCACACCGAAACTTCAAGCTTTCGTCAACGGCGTCTTTGTTATGTCTATTCAATAAGGAATCGCAAGAAAATTTTCGATTGCAAGTTATGCACACTGGTAATATCTCCAAATGCTTATTGTCAAAGTGCTTTTTTAAATTACTTTTTTGTGAAAACGTTCTACTGCACTCTGTACAATTAAACGGTCTTTCACCAGTGTGCTTTCTTATATGTTGCTCCAAATACTTTTTTTCCGTAATGAAACTGCAATGAGGACATTTAACTTTGCGGGCCATAACGAGAAGTCATTTTGAAGTGTTTAAAAAAATTAAAAAACAAAAACAGCCAGGCCCACGACGGAACAAAAAAGTGCGTGTTTTCACTCCAACAACCTTGAATGAAATGAGACGTTTCGCATGATTGTCTCCTTCCTTCCTTTGTGTATTATGGCGCATTTTTGGGGCATTATCATATTTCATGCAAACGATATCGTGTGTGATACATTACGTTTTATATAAAAAAGTAAACGTGTGTATGTGAGAAAGTCATAAACAGCAAAATTTACCCACAAAGTAGACTGGAATGGTCATTCAACTTGATACATATTTCAACAGGTACTCTTTTTAGATGCATAAAATGTTCTACACTTTCAATAATTAATTAGACCCGATCCTACGACAATCGTGTCTAACCTGATAAGTACAGATAACTTTCATGGGATGAAACAAAAAAATGGGGTGCTAGTGCTTGTGTATATCTAGCCATGCAACAAAGAAATTGGGGTGCTAGTGATAATGCAATTCTAGCTATGCAACACGGAATCGGGGGAGCTTCTCGGATTCTTGTAAGCATTGAGACTGCTTATCGTTAAATTATGGCAAAATTATCTAGATTCCCTTCTTATCATGTCAGACCCGATGGTCAGTTGGTCGGGTCTAACATGATAAGCATGGAGTAAAGATAACTTTGATGACTAGCAACAAAAAATGGGGGTGCTAGTACAAATCTAGCCATGCAACAAAAAGTTGGGGGAGCTGTACCAAAGCAAAGCAACATAATAGTGTTGGTTCTCTATCTTCAGTGTGTAGAGCAGAGCAACAAAAAAGTGAGGGAGCTGTGTCTACTACGTGTAGAGCAGAGCAACAAAAAAGCAGGGGAGCAATACCTACTGTGTATAGACCAGAGCAACAAAAAAGTGAGGGAGCTGTGTCTACTGTGTATAGAGCAGATCAACAAAAATGTGGGGGAGCTGTGTCTACTATGTGTAGAGCAGAGCAACAGAAAAGTGGGGAAGCGGTGTCTACTATGTGTAGAGCAGAGCAAAAAAAGCAGTGGAGCAATACCTACTGTGTATAGAGCAGAGCAACAAAAAAGCAGGGGAGCAATACCTACTGTGTATAGAGCAGAGCAACAAAAAAGTGGGGGAGCAATACCTACTGTGTATAGACCAGAGCAACGCAAAAGTGAGGGAGCTGTGTTTACTTCGTGTAGAGCAGAGCAACAAAAAAGTGGGGGAGCAATACCTACTGTGTATAGAGCCGAGCAACACAAAAGTGGGGGAGCTGTGTCTATTATGTGTAGAGCAGAGCAACAAAAAATTGGGGGAGCTACTATTGTACGATCTACTTGCGGTTGTGTGTTATTATATCAAAATTTCCTTTAAGTAATTTGCGACTGACTAACTTGCGTTCATAAATGCATACTACTTCTGCACATCAACCTATCCAGTTTATTTTTCTTTCGAAATTAATTAGAAACTTCTTGTGGTAATTCATTAATTGGTCAATTGCTCTATAACAACATAAAATTTCGGCAAATTCATTCAATAATAATGTTATGATAGTAAATTTCCATTAACTGGTCCCATTAATTCAGTCCAACGGTAAAATTTCAAGTCTCCTTTCAGCTCCTTCCCCAGAAATTTCGTCATTGCCCGGAGAAACATCAAGACTATAAATTCAAATTAGTGTTTTAATTTTATTTATTAGCACATACCTAACAACATACCATGAGCATGATAAGTTTGTGTTACTTACTAGATTATCTTTCCACGCAAAAAATCTGGAACCTTCTTGTTGACCTCTTTTCGAACATCCGAACTTTTCACTAAATCAAACTTGACAAAGTCGGTGTACACAAGTTGGAAAACGATAATCATGCTGTCCAAGGATCCAAATAAACGGGTAAACATCTTGAGCCACTGGTTGATACATGGCACTGTAGATCCCTGAGAGTACAAATCTTGTACGATAACCATTGAGATCCTATGAAAAGATTATTCAAAAGTAATACAAAATGACAATACACTGAGCTAAATTACTGGTAAAAGTACATACATACCGGGACAACCGTTTAACAATCCACTCAACACGATGGAAAATGATCTCCAAAGGGGTATGGTCCCAATCTTGCACAAACAATCGAGTATTGATGCTGCTGGAATTCCGAGACGAGACTGAGATAAAGTTTTCTGATGTAGAAAGACAAACATACTTGTCAAACTTGACATTGGGAAGGTAAGGGTAAACTCCTTCCGGCTGGACAACTTCCATGAAATCATCCTTAAAGTTTTCAATCACGTTCTCCGCAATCACACAATTTTCATCCAACTGGAAAATTTCAAGAATTTGACCCCTCGTTATTTCACCCAACGTCTCTTTGTGTTTAACCTCCAAAACATCTTTCTGGTAGTAACGTCGATGGGTCAAAGGAGCCCGAATTCCAGCATGGTACTCCATAACTGACTTGCACATCGCTTGGATTGCTTCTCTCTTCTTTTTTGGAAACGACTCCATCAGATCAACAAGTGGTTGAGTCACAGGGTCGTAGATTTCCTCCACTAAAAAGCCATTGTACATGAACTCACAAATTAGTCCTGAATCAAGTCCATAGTCCTGAAAAAGTAAACCAAATTTGATGTGATATTTTAATGACACGAATAAGTGCTTTGATTTGTTAACCTAACCGAACCTAACCTACCCTATTTAAATGAAAAGTACACTTGCGATAAACCGCATTTACTGACGGCTAATATGCTGTCGCATCCAGAATGGTTTAGTATTTAGTTATAATTAAGTAGTTACCTTCAAACCGCACGCTAAGCAGCAAGATATTTTTCGAATCTGGAATACTCCAGGCAAGCAGAGAATACTACTGTCCATTTTGGAAGATCTTTTTAGTTTACTTCAAAAAAAATAAAAATATTAATCTCTGAAATGAATGCAGCTAAACAGAAAAGCAAGAAAAATAGCTAGAATACAACAAATGCACAGATGGTAGAGAAACTTACTGTTTTGTAAAGTAAATCGAGCCATTCAATGTGTTGTATTGCCCCAGGTATTATGAATATGAATTACCTAATAAATCTGTATGCCGTAATAAGAACTCCTTTTACGTATATCAAAATCAATTCACATTTTATTTCTTTTT
Organism: Entomobrya nicoleti; assembly: GCA_034695465.1. NCBI lineage: Eukaryota > Metazoa > Arthropoda > Collembola > Entomobryomorpha > Entomobryidae > Entomobrya > Entomobrya nicoleti. The sequence continues at coordinate 41,803 of JAQFZG010000091.1, forward strand.
ATTTATCCTCAAAAAATAATGTCAAAAAATACAGTAACGAGAAGAATGCCTTACATTTTAATTTTTAAACCATTACAGTTAATTAACATGGTAGAATAAATGTTTTAATGCTTACAACCATACTTGCTTACAAATCGTTTTGCATAAAGACATCACTAGTACTGAACATTAACAAATTAATTAATTAAAATCCATTCAAGAATTAAATATCATTTCGACATACGTGTATACTCTATGGATGCCTCAACTTAATTTCAAATACATTACCGTAACGAGAAAAATGCCTTACATTTAAAAAATTTACCACTTGAGTCAATTGACATCGTAGAATATAATGTACTCTAAATACCTACAGCCACGCTTAAATTTTTTTGCATGAAGATATCAGTAATATTGAACATTAACAAATTAATTAATTAAAATCTGTACAATATTAAAAACCAAATTTTCTTATAATTGTGAACCACTTGAAAAACTATTCTACGGTTGCCTCATCTTAATTTCATGATACATTTCCTGCACCTCGTCATCTGTGAATTGTCGTTGCATGTACGCACCACGCATCAAGGTAAGTTCTCGGATAACCTTGTAGTTTCCTCGGAATGGTCCCCTGGGAAACTTTATTTTCTGTGTTGGTCTTGAACTGAACACTGGAATCCCGGAATGGCAAAAGTCAATCATATCTTGAGAAATATTCTTTGGAGTCGGAATAAGTTTCGATTGTTCAGCCCTTTTGTTCAGCAACAAAAACTTTCGTTTCAGCTTCTTGTCTCTCTTAATTTTCAGGTAATAAGACAATACCTCCTGTAGAAACAAAACGCAATACATTGATACAATATTTCAAACTATAAGACATCCAAAACATAAATTAAACTTAAAATCTAATAAATCATACAATCACACGAGCTTCGTCTTCCCTGGCTTCGCATTCCTTTTTGAATCGACGACAACGCAGTAAAAACAGTCTGCTAGTGTTTGTTAGAACTGAATTGAGAGATCCAGTTTCGTCCGTGGCATGACATTTTCTGAACACATTATTTGTAGTGCTTCCTGCATATATGGACTTTTGTACCGATTCGTCTTGGAGCATATCATAGTAAGAATCGTCTCCAAAAACATTCATCATTGGTCCGTCAATGTGTAAAACCATGTATGAACAAAAGTAATCTGTATTGGAGTCGCCATAGTTGGAATCCAGGAAGTCAAAAATTGTCCTTAAACGGTCAGTTGATGTACCCCAATAAAGCTGCAGGATTTCTAGCATCACCAAATGTGCACCATCGCCGTAGCTCGAAAACAAGTCGTACCTAACAGACAAAGCATAAAGCTAGTTAACCAAACTATAAAAGTAATATATTACTTCTACTATTCTGAATGAGTGAACTTACGATTCCATAAAGAGGCATAATGTGGCATCCAGATACTTCATTCTGAGAAATTCCTTCATGTTCCAGTGACAAGGAACGTCCTTGAACTTGCAATCTGCTGGACAATCCATGCAAAATAAACTTTCAGGGTTTTGATCAATCTCGGTGGCCAACGCCTTAATCTTTTCGCGAATATGAGTCCATCCATTAGTTAACAATCTGACTGCTAGAGCCTGAGGCGTGTACCTTGCCAGAGCATGGATTTTGATCCCGTTCCATCGTCGTTTATTCATCGTAAAAAGCAAAGGTACTATCTGTAGCAAAAATCATAATTTAACTTGAAAATGCGTATTAAATATAAATATGAAATTAAGCTAACTTGTCTTACAATCAAGTTAGAAAGCCAAGTAGTCCTGTCGTAGAACGCTTTATCTAAAGGAACACTAAACGAAGCTGAATAAAGTGTGAACACTTCTGGCAAATCAGCATCCCTTTTCATAGAACTAACGCCATCCTTAGCATACAAAACAACCACGCTTATAAATGGAATTTCCTCCCCGCGTTTCTTGAAGTCTTCAATAACTTCAGCAAGTGTTGCATGAGGTAGATTTTCAACTGGAACCATGAAAACCACAGTAACTTTGGATCGTGCTTTAAAATGAATATTTCGCAGCATATATAAGCCTTCTAGTTCCTCCTCCTTTGTCATGTTTTCGATCGGGATAAAGGGGATTACGGAAGTCAGGTCAAAGTCATCATCCTCTCCGGGCTTCTTGCTGGCCTTGTCATCAGACCTGGTAATTGGCTCGTCACCAGGCCCGTCACATTCGATCTCTGAGGTCTTGCCCCTTGATTTTCGTTTCTTTGGTCTGCCTTTTTTGGCGTCTACCTTAACCGTACCAGTCCCACTAGACCCAGAAGAAATCTTCCGTAAAAGATTGAAATGGTTTAAGTTGTGCAATGAAAGAAAAACCGTTGTGTTGGATATATTCTTTTCCTTCGGATAACATGCTGGAGGTTCCAATGGTTTTTCCAAGAAAAACACCCTTTCGAAACATTTGCTTGCAACTTCAACAATGAACTCGTCGCCTCTTGTCCCATCAACAGTGATTTGAGCAACTGTTAAACAAAGGATAATGCCAATTAAATTAATGTCACAATCAAAGAATAAACAACTCACTACACTACATTTAAAAAAATCTTACTGTATTTAGTCACAGCATTATCCACTTGTTCGTCAGAATACAGGGTCTCGTCCAGAGTTTTTACATGTTCGCGCAGTTTATCCCTCAAGTCCAATTCGTGACGGTAAATGAATATTTGGAGGTCAGACCTAACGTCCATCTGATGCTCACCATCATCCCCATTTAAAGCCATCGAGATTGCATTATAAGGTGAATTACTGCAGAGTAAACATAAAGTTTTATAAGGAAACTGTCATGGTTTAATAAAAATCAAAAAAATTAAAAACAAGTTTCCAAATTTACCCCTCATCGACTTGCTCAACTTGGTAGTTCCTGAGTCGCAAGTACTCCTGGAAATGTTGCTCAATCAACACCTGGTTCTGCTGAATGGTATGGTTCACAACAACTTCCAGGCAGCATCCATCTCTAATCTTATGAAGTGCGTTGTAGTGGTTCCTGTTATGATAAGACAGGTATATAACTCCTCCATCCGCATTGTCTGGAGAAAACCGAAGTGCTTCCAAAAGAGGCTGCTCAACAATTATTGTTTTCTCGTAGATTTCGCTAGCTGCTTTCAAGCTAACAAAACCGGCATATTCACCATTCTTCTTTATCAAATGCACTAAAGAGACAAAATATTCAATTTTATTAAACTAAAAGATCACGATATGGTACCTGATTATGAAAGATAAAGTGCATCTCTGTTTACCAGCTTTTGCTTTAGCTAGAAAAATTTCCAATTCGGTCATTCCTGGTATTTCCAAAATTTCCACATACGGCTGAAACCTGTTGAAGTGTTTTTGAACATGGTTGAAGATCAATAGCCTGATGTCCATCTGATTATTGATTCCAGGTCCAAAAATGGCTCTTGACAATGAACTGAATAGACAGTTCCTGGAAAATCAATAATGTCACAATTGGAGTAAAGATTTAAAACAGATAATTCCAAGTTAGTCATCAACTTATCATATTACTAACCCGTCCGGATTCATATCATCAATGTGGTAGCCCTTCAACCTAAGACACTCCCGGAAGTGGTCATCAATCTCTTCACGCCGCCGCTCAACGTCCATTGTTTTAGCCTTTGACACTAGTTTTTGATTTTACTACAATCTGGATAATAGTTTTAGTAATAAGCAACAAAAAAAATTAAAAATGTAACTGGAAAATTCAGATCCAAGACAAAAACAAGAAGTCTTCACTTCACTGCATTCACTCTGAACCGCTGATTCTTTTGTCCCTAATTACGTTTGCAATGCATGTATATGCTGGCATGCATCCCACTACGATTTTATGAGCATGTGACATACAATGTCATGCGATTATTGCATTATTTGTTGGGTAAGCGCATAGTTTGAATTCCAAAAGTAAGTACAAAAATTCTTTGCACAAACATGTTGCTTCGCTATAAGAGCCATCCATGTATTTTACATTTTCAATGTTTTTGCATGCATTTGGGATACATCAGCTCAAGCATGAATTTACACTTGTTATTAAAACGATTCAAATGATCACCTGACTAAAAATGCAGTTCTCTTTCAACAAGATGTCAATCCAAACTTCAATGTGAAATATATGTACCAATTGACTTCAACCAGTTGACATGTTGCTCAAAAATGTTCGGAAACAACTTTAAATTTTTTTAATTTGTATTCTTCTGTAAATGCCATTTTTAATAGTCGTGACAGTTCACACAATAACAAATGATCAACCAATTTGAATTGAATTTTAATAATGAATTCGAAACAGTTAACAGTTCATAGCAGTTCGCTTTAGAATAGGTGCTTTTAAATTTAGGTGATAACAGAGATGTGCTAAAGTTCCGCCTGGAATAGAAAGTGTTTTAATTCATCCATGCATCATTTTTTTTCTTATGTATTACAAAAATAAAAACAAGATGGAATATAATGATTATTTCAAAGGTGAAAAGTGGGCTTGTGAAAGTTGCGGCAAGGAATTTTCCGAATTAGCAGCATTTAATTATCATCTGAAATGCGACATGTGTTCTGAAGACCCATGTCCACACTGTCATAGATACTTCAAAAGGGGTGCCGGAATGCAACGACACCTTAAATTTGGATGCAAGCCTACGGATTGTGAAATTTGTGGAAAGAAGTTTGACACTCTAGGGCAACTTAAATCTCACCGTACTAAACATACAGGAGAAAGCAGAGTTACTTGTCAGATTTGCGGGAAATCATGCTATCATAAAGGAGCTCTAAAAAGACACATGCAAAGTTGTTCGAAGCCAAAACCTAGGTGGATAAGCCCAAGATATATTACATGTGACATATGTGAAAAGATGCCTGTGGCGGTTGAACGATTTAAACATATCGCGACATGTCATAAAAAACTTTGCATGGGCAACTACAAACATCGATTCAAATCGGACGACACTATCAAATGCAGCCACTGCAAACAGGACATTCTAATTGAAAATTATGCTCTACATCGTCAAATTGAGTTTTCCCAAATTTTTAAAAAAGGAAGGGTCAAATATGTTTATTGCGAAAAATGCAACTATGAGTTCACCGAGACTAGTTTTATGTACCACGTTGAAGTGCATAAAAAACCGCAAGATTTTAAGGGAGATGTGAATGTTTGGAAGTGCTGCTATTGTGAAAAAATATTTCGTAGCTCCAGTTTACGAAAACAACACGAACAAAATTGCAGGTCCGGCAAAACTTGCGTATTTTGTAACATAAGTTTTCCTGATTATTCAAAGCTCGAAACTCATATGCGGACACATACTAAGGAGAAGCCATACCTATGCAAATTTTGCAACGCATCATTTACAAGGTCTGCACAACTAAAAAATCATTATTCCACGGATACACATGGAGTCACTGCAAACCGTGAGTAATTGCTTGATATAATAGCATGAAGATGTTAATAAACCTTGCATTCATGATTTCTAAACATAAATCCCCATTTATATCGTAGAAAGGGAGAATCTTAAGAGTACAGTTTCAAAGCAACCAACAAGGAATCTAGTCAAAAATACAAACATACATTCGGTGAAGCCAAAAAGAGGAAATGGTGAATTATGTCATCCTGATTGTGTTCAAAATTTTGCTAATAAGAAGTGCTTAGAAAGACATTTGAAACAAAAAGTATGCGCAAAAACAAAAATCACATGTGAAAAGTGTAGAAAAACATTTAAAAGCAAAAAGAACTTTGATTCTCATTTCTCTTATTGTGGTAACAAGTGTGAAGTTTGTGGCAAAAACAATTTTACTACAAACTTTGATCGTAATGTACACATTCTAAATCATTTGAAGAAACCAGAATACAAATGCGAATTTTGTAAAAAGTCATTTCCAAACAGGAACACCTTGGATCATCATGTGCGAAAGTTTTGCATAAATCGTAGCTTCAGTTACAAGTGCCCGTTTTGTAAAGATAATGATGGATTTCAGTCTACAGATTGTATGGAAACATTGAGCCATGTAATCAAATGTAAACCAACTTCGAATGCAAGAGTAAAGTGCATTATATGTAACACGAAACCAGGATTTATTCCAGAAAAATTCAAGATACATTTTCAAAGGGAACTACTGGGAACCAGATTTTTTGATCACATCAACCGGAAATTCAAATGCAGAAAATATGGATGCAAAATTTGTTTCCCCACCAAACAGCACTTACTTGACCACAAAAAATATTCTCACACCACAAACCTTGGAAAGATTAAATCTTTGCCAGACCCGGTGTTTCCTTGCAGCCATTGTGGATTTCACTCAAAGGATAAACATGAATTGATAAACCACTTACAACAGGATCACCAAGTTCACATTTCAGACGAGAATAAAAGTATAATTTTATAACTTTAGTTATATGATAGAATTCAATTAAGCATGTTAATTCTTTCATACATTACTTTGTTGCAGATTTACTGGAGGCGAAAGAAGAAGTAAACATCCAACACAAAGTTGTTAATGGGATTTTGAAGGACCAAACATGTTACTTGTGTTTGAAGTCCTTCTGTAGTAAAATAGTAGCTACAATACACATACGAATTTGTCAAAATTTGGGTTAAACGGAGTGGGATTCAAAAATAAAAACTGCATCATGTCAAAACTAACCAGGTAAAATAGGTTAATTATCTTACAATCATTAAACATAGATAAGATCAGGCCTTACAAAATGAAAAATAATGTTCGCGTGGTATACCAAGAAGAAAATCAAAACTTATTGCATGCTGCTTAGAAAACTTAAAAAATGGATGAGTGTCACTGAAACAGCAGAGCTCGTCGTTAAAAAAATGTTTGAAACTCGCAACTACATGTTTAAAAATTATTGATAGCATGTTAAATACAGAAAAAAATTAAAAATATATGTTGATGTTATGATTTTTGGGCAAATTATTTCCACAATAAACCGTTCATTTGTGTACGTCCGAATTCTTACAAATTGCCCGGTGACGGAATTTAGAATGTCCCTGCTGGCCATGCTGAGGAACTTTTTGAAAAATATTTTCAAGTTGCATTTTGTCCCTGCTGAGCCATCTTAGGCCCAAGTGTCCCTGATCGAAAAAATTAACATTTTTTGCTAAAAAATGTCCCTGCTAACCATGTTGAGCAATTTTTTGCAGAAAATCCGTATTGTCCCTGCTGACCCTAAATGTCCCTGCTGGCCATGCTTAGGTCCAATTGTCTCTGCTGGATAAAATTATCAATTTTTGTTTCAAAATGTGCCTGCTGACCTACAAATGTCCCTGCTGGGCCCAAATGTCCCTGTTTTATTCTCGATTTGCCCGGTGACGCCGACACCGTGTCACGTAAGAATTCGGACTTACGGTCATTTGTATTGAGTTCATTAATTAATTGAAGCATATTAAAATATTTCAATAAACCAATGTTTTGATAATAGTCCAGAAGAATTTGAACTCTCAAACCAATATATTTATACTTTGTTTCGCATGCATAATAAACCCGCTGTAATAGCGATCATAATGACGTAACCGAAACGAAGCAACTTATAACGACGCTAGAGATGGTCTTTGTTGTTGCCAATGAAAAATGCTTTCGAATGATATGTCACATGACATATTTTTGACATTCCAACCTTTGACCAAGATTTCTGACCCTCTGAGGTCACTGTGACCCCAAGTGACCTATGATTCGTGATCTACTCGACGAGAGCTTTCGATTGCGCTATTCAGATGTAGGCTTTGATCACGTTGAAAATTTTCGATATTGACCTTTGACCCTGGGTTTTGACCTAGGGGGATCTGAAAATCATTAGGGGTATTGCCCTTGACCATAGTGACCTGCATGCCAAATTTGAACAAAATCCGCCAAAGTGTTGAGTTATCGTGGTCACCGACAGACAGGCGTACAGAAGGACAGACAGACGAACACGATAAAGTCAATACTGGCTAAGCTTTGCTTTCAGCTGCTTAATAACGGAGGTAAAATTCATGTAGTCAATATTGATTTCAACATTTCCTTATAGAACCTAGCGTTTTTTCAATACAAAGCTCCAAACTGAAAGGACTAACTAGCAATGGTGTAAATCAACCCGAATGAAAGATGAACAAACTAATATAATAGTAATGCGTTTTATTTTTATACACTTTTAATTTTTTTCATCATTTACAAGGAATAACTTTCATGTTTTCGTAACAATACTCTACCGTAAATGATTTTACAATCTGACATAATTTGATTTAATACAGGAGCACACATCGTTAAGTTAATTTGTAATGCTTGTTACATGATTTTCCATTTAATTGAATTTCCTTGCACACTTATTAATCATCAATTTAATGCTTAACCAATACCAAGCACGGTTTCCCAATTTCTGGATTTTCCACTTGCTGTTCGCCCTGGGATGATTCGATTTCTTCCATTGGTTCCATGACGACTTCATGTTTAGCTTCGCACAGTTGCACGTGAATTCTTGCCATAATTGGTCCATAAAAAGATTTCGAACACAAATAGCAGGTATGACATTTTGTCCTTCCATCGATTACCTGGTAGAGTTCCTCTTCATGGGTTTCAGACTCGACATCTTCCCCAGCTTTAGAAATTATAAATTGAAATTGGGTTTTATAGTAATTAAACAATAGTCATTTTTATATTTTATATTCCGTGAATGGTTAAAACATACCTTCGCAATTTGTTAATTCTTTTAGCTCATGATGTTCCTTCCGATGAACCATCAGTTCGTCCATAGTTTTGCCTTCGAATTTACAGCAGGTGCAGATGAAGACTGGAACAGGAGGGTGAGTGATAATCTCTACGTGTCCACTAAGAAAAGAAATAGTTATACATTATGTTGTGGTAAGTTTATTTGTACATTAATCACGTTAAAAAACTGCTTGAACTACCTGAGCTTAGAATATTTCTGAGGGGCAGTCATCTCACCTAAAAATTAATGATTTCTTTATTAATTATCATGTAATTGGGAAATGTTGCTATAATTATAAGCAGAACTTCACATTGCTTACCAGCTTTAATTTTGTGAGTGTCCGTTTTGTAGTGTTGTTTTAAACTGCTTAATGTTGCACAAGGAATTACACAAGTATCACAAAAATAAGGTTTTTCATGGGTGTGGCTACGGGTGTGCAACTCAAGGGTAGAATAATTTAGACAAATCTTTCCACAAAACAAACAACTTTTAGCAGATTCAGAAATAGCCACACGACCACATCTTGCCTCATGTCGCTGTCGTAGCCCAGAATAATGATAGCGTTTTCCACAACGACCACATTTCCAAATATTGACAGCAGCCTTGAAATCTTCTCTAGTTTTGTGGACATCCACATGCAATTTGTAATGTCCAGAGGCGAAGTTGTGCTGACATTTATCGCATTGAATAGACTGCCTTCCATGTCCTCTGAATAGTGCATCTGATAACTCCATATGTCTGTGTAGTGCGTAATCCATAACTTCAACCAAATCTTCACAGAAACTACATTTAATCTTCGAGTCGTTCTTGAACTTGTCATCATAATTACCAAGGCATAGTTTTTTATGACAGTTGGCAAAGTGAGCATATCGGAAGCTGCAAAAACTTTTTTCGCACATGTCACACGTTGTCACTTTAGGTAGTTTTCTCTTTTGTTGTCTTCCATGCACTTGTGTCATGTGTATTTTCAGTGCTCCTTTGTGATAAAATGACTTCTTACAAATCAAACAGTCAACCCTTTTTTCTCCAGTATGAGTAGTTTGATGGCGTTTTAACATGGACGGGGTGTTAAATTGTTGCTTACATTCCTTGCAAATGTTAACATGACATCCTTTTGATAAGTGGGCTTTTAATCCTCTTGCTCCTTTGAATGGGTTTTTACACTGTTCACAATATACCAACACATAATTGTGTTTTTTTAAGTGCTTAGTCATAGCTGCTTTATGGATCATTTTGGTGCAAACTGGACAACTTAGCATTGTCTCCAATGCATGCGTTTTCATGTGTGTTTTCATTTTCGAAGCTGTTGGGATTTGTTTTTGGCACACAGGGCAAAAATTAAAATAACACCCAAGCCTTTGGTGAGTTAGCAATCCAAATTCGCCTTTAAAAGTCCTCTTGCACTCAGTACATTGTGTCATGTCGTCATCATTGGTACTTATTTGGCACCCTTTCTTTAGATGTGCATTTAATCCACGATCTCCTTTGAATAACAATTTGCACTGATCACATTGTTTCAACACCACATTGTGACTTATCACATGATTTGACAAGGCTTGTTGAGTTTGGAAAAATTTATTGCAAACCGTACACTTGAACGATGCCATTTCACTTAAAAAGTTAATACCAACTGAATAGCCAACAAATTCAGTAAATAGATTTTAAAAAAATTAAAAACTACACAAAAAACAAATTTTCTGCAATTAAATTTCAGTTTGGAAAAATTTATTGCAAACCGTACACTTGAACGATGCCATTTCACTTAAAAAGTTAATACCAACTGAATAGCCAACAAATTTAGTAAATAGATTTTAAAAAAATTAAAAACTACACAAAAAACAAATTTTCTGCAATCAAATTTCAGTTTTTTCAAAGGTACTAAACTTATAAAATCCGTCTAAAAATTCAAACGGAATTCTTTTTGGATGCCTTAGTCAGCTGCTGCTGCACCACAGTATAACTATGATTTGAATGTTGCGCCATGACGTTAATAAAGTACAGACAAATGTTTATTGTGCACAATCACGCGCGTCAAAACTACAACATTGGCAAAACGCAAAACAATGGGATGTGTACGGGCAGAGAAACTCTTTAACTTCGACGAGAGGGACAAGTTCATTTGAAAATGTGGGTTTGCAAACGATGGCATCCTGGTCGACAATTCTTGGGTGTATTCCTCCCACTGTAGTATTTACTCTGGTGAGCCTTGCTCACATCTGAAAGGCTCGTCTAATTCGGGTTGCACGGCTAAAAGTATCTGGTGCCACGTGTTTCAACTGGTTGTAACTGGCTCTTAAGGTTTCCAATGCGGGCGGAATGAAGGTATAGTCTACACGGGAAATGTAATTATGGGAAATATCAAGGAACCGAAGGCACGGCATTGTATCTACTTACAAACAAGTTATTCGATAAATCAAGCCACTCGATAGTTTTTGGTCAAGGCATTTCCGGAGGTAGTAAGCTAGTGCAAAGATGAAAGATTGGACCGCAACTCTTCTGTTCTACAATAATCTAATCTCAACACACGAAGCTCAGGGCAGTCTGAGAAACTATTTGATGCGATATTAGTAAATCTATTTTCAGTAGCGTTAATAACTCGAAGGCCTTGCGTTTACCATCCGTAATCCGTATTGCTTACAAATAGTTAAACCGGAGTAAGTCGTGTTTGTAATTGATTCAATATGTAATGGATATTCACCAATGTCAAGTTCACAAGTTTACATGCACCCTATCACTATTTATGTCAGACACTATAAAAGGAGGTGTGAAGATACTTCCTAGACCCAACAGAGGACTAAACTTGTAAATGTTAACGTAAATGTCCATGATAAAGACAACTTGTATGGGTTTCAACACAAAAATGGGGGTGCTGGTGCATATCTATCCATGCAACATGAAAGTGGGGGTGCTTGTGATAATGTAAATCTAGCTATGCAACACAGAAATGGGGGTGCTTCTCGAATTAAAGTAAGCAAAGAGTCTGCTTATCGTGTAATGATATCAAAGTTATCTACACACCCTACTTATCATGTTAGACCCGACCAACAGACCATCGGGTCTAACATGAAAAGTAAGGAGTGTAGATAACTAGGATGATTTGCAATAAAAAAAATGGGGGTGGTAGTGCAAATCTAACCATGCAACAAAGAAGTGGGGGTGCCGTATACAAAGCAAGCAACAAAAAAGGGAGGGTGCAGAACTTACTGTGTATACAAAGCAAGCATCAAAAAACTGTGGGTGCTAGAGTATATGTAGCCACAGTCCTTAGAATTGACAACAATTTTATTTTTAACTATGATGTTCCAAAATTGAATAACAATGCCTACCTCCAAAGTGTAATGTTACAAAATAACCCTTTGTCTTGTGAATGTGACTATATTATCCCATTGCGAATTTGGATGGAAGAAACTAGAGTGGTTTTGGACTCTTCTGCAATTACATGTCAACCTGAGTTGACCAC
>JAQFZG010000092.1:0-53818 GCA_034695465.1 Entomobrya nicoleti
GAAGTTTTTTGAAACAAATTTGCGATAAACAAAACAAATGATTTGTTTCAAAACATGTTTCTAAAAATGAATTACTATACTGGCTTGGACATTTCCATAATTTAGCACAGCAACACTAATACACAAGAATAATTTTATGTTATACATTCTGACAACTTTTCTTGTTAAAGTCAGTGAATGAACTGAGAATTAAAACTGACCTTGGCAACTTTCATTCCAGTTGAAAAAGCAGTTCATCGAAACAAGTTTATTTGGTTTTAAATGAAATGGCTAAGTTACTTTATGCTTGAATAGTAACATGTTACAGCAGTGCAGTCGCTGGCGGGGTGTTTGTTACTTTTATTATCCATGTAAACGACCTTGGAATGATATTGGTATGACTTGCTTTGATGCTGGCTAGTAAAAATCCAAGTTCACTAACCTGTTCTTTAAAGTTGATTACTGCGTTGGTGTAAAGTATAATACACTTGATGCTATTATAAATATTTATATGCAACTTTTTTGACAGTTCTCATAAACTAAATGATTGCCAGTTTAAAGCGTACTTTTAATGCTTAACTTTCAAGACGAATTAAGGAGTAGTGTACGTTTACAAAGGACGAAAATTGTAGGAGTATTTGTGGATGAAAAATAACAGAAATTTAAAAGTTTTTGGATATTATATTTACGTGTAATAGATATCTCATACATTTATATAGTAACGTCGATCTGAAGAATATATTGATTTACAAAAAAACAGGAGAGATTTGAACAAGAATGTTATAAAAATACTTTACAAATATAAACACTCTTGCCTATAAATCTTCCTCTATTCATGTTTTGAATTGACACTGCTTTGAAGGATAAATATTTGTACATTTTCTATGCAAACTTGAATTGAACTGAAGACAAAATTTGTTTATACGTATATTTACTTCCAAACCAATTGCAACTAGAGTCGATGGACATTACATGTGATTAGATTGTTGTACTTGGAAGAAAATAAAGCTGTACGTAATCCCATCATCTGTAATAAAAAAGAAACGAATATATGAATATACATGAAATTTTGATATCAAAATGTTATCTCGCTAATCTATACATTTCCTATTTAAACCGTTCCCAAAAATTGACTTTTGGTAGCAAAGTAATTGGTGGAATCAGCTTTTTACATACTATTTAATTGTTGCAGCAAATTACTTCGTCTAATTCCGTCCATTTCATTAGACACAAACCCAACCAATAAAACCAAACAAACATTGGTCAATACACATACAATGCAACACAAATTTCCATCGTCCACCATTGCACTCCGCTAAAAAATCAAGCTAAGCAATTGCATAGAGTGAAAATTTGGCTAGTTAAAATTCAATTTGTTCTACAAGCAAATAGTCGCAGGAATAAGTTATCCAAAGTTAGATCACAAGTAAAAATGGTTTTTCCAGGAAATACGGACATTAAGCCAGTTATACTTAGAGATTTAAATTTCTCCTGTTCAAACAAAAACATGTCTTCTCCTTTTCTTAAACTATTTAAAATTTATGGCTTCACTTTTCATCTACCGTTTACCATTACTGTGGATCAGATTGATCAAGAATATAGCCTCAATACGTGTTTGCCAAGAAAAGTATGAAGTAATCTTAATTGAAAATTATTGACTGATTGTAAATCAATTAAATTATAAAATATATATTTATTTTCAGGTGATCTGCGCTATTTTTAATTTACTTGGAATATACATGCAAGCTATTTACATTTTTCAAGCAAATTTGACTTTCGAGGCAAGCAGTTCTTCTTTCATTAGCAGCTTATTTGATTTATTCACTAATGTTACTAATCTAGTTCTTGTACTACTGACAATTAAGATAATGTGGTTCCAGAAGCACAAAGTGCTGCAGATATTAGAACTGACAAAAGCCAGTGTTGTACACGGAAACTTTTTCAAAATTGGAATGGTGGTGGCAGTAATAGTTGCAAGCACTGCAAATTGTATTCAAGTATTCGAATACTCTGGTGACTTAGCTAATATATTTGATGTAACCAAGAAATTGGGAATTCCCACTGTTGAAGATAATGAGTCATTTACTTTGTTTGTCGACATTTTTGGAAACACTAGTTTTACTCGCATTTCTCAAAATATACTTGACAGGTTATGTATTTTGGCTATTTCTCATAGCTATGCCTATTACTACTTTGCCCACTTTATGTTTTTAACACTGGGCTTGTCTATGAAAAACGTTGCGAAAGAATTTGCCATGGAAATGAACCAAACCAATGACAGTGTTGAAAAAGGTGTCGAGGTTTATCATGACCTAAAGACGAAAGTATTTTACCTAAACGAACTTTTTGGACATCAACTTTTGTTTTACTTTTTTGGAAGTACTTCATATCTAGTTACGGGTCCGGACTTATTCAAGGGTTTTCGAAAACCATCGATTGCCGAAAAATACAGCTTTATAATGTATTTCATGACATATATACTTTTTTGGACTATAACTGCTAATTTCCATACTTCTGTTCAAAATTCTTTAAGAAAGTGGCTGGACTATCAGATTTTTCGTAAACATCGTCATAAGCTTCAAATTCGAAGTACTACCGGTTATATTGTTGAACACACCAAAATGCAGTTGGAAAGTATGGAAAGAGAATTGACGGCTGGTTGTCCGTCCTTGGCTATTTCTTCAAAGTATTTTGCAGTTACGACGGGGTTCTTAGGAACGGTATGCTCTCGTTAAAAAATATTATTTAGTTATAAATACAAATAAAAAATACAGGTTATTATTTTCTTTTTTTGCAGATGATGGGGCTCATGATTACTTATGCTGTTATCATATTTCAAATGCAGCCACCTCCAGGTCAAACATAATGGGTGTGAAATATGAGTAGGCATAATTGTCATTACATCGAAAAATCTTTAAAAAATTGAAATTATTTAAAATACATTATCAATACAATTTCAAGATTTTAATCGTGAATATGAAGTTATTATTTTGGTCAACAAATTTAAAATATTATGTTTGCTTTAAACAACTACTTGAACTTATAAAAATTATTTGCGCTCTAAATATATCATACCACGCCCAATATTTCATTTGATTCCACTACTGATAACATTTAAATTATTAAATTGAATTATGTAGCATTAGTGCTTTGGATTCTTACTGGGTGCATTTATAAGCCATATTTTTTACTCTATTCGACATGAAAACCAAGTTTCTACCGAGCAATAAAAACATGGAAATGTTCACTTCTCATGATCATAAATCAACGGCTGTTCATTTCCACAATCTTTTATGTATCCACAGCTATATTTTTCAGCTGCCATTTACTATTAAAGAAGTCAAGAAAACTCATGATTATCTGATAACATCCAGTTTACCACGAAAGGTAAAAAAATCCACCAAAATCATTATTTTATTCAAAGCCTTTTCCTCCATTTAAAATATTTGTCTTTTGTGTCTCATAGGTAATCTGTGCCCTACTTAACTTGCTTCTGATATTTTTGGAATTCTATTATCTTTATTATGCATACATCGTTAACATTCTAAGTAACATCTCTTTCATAAGCAAGATATTTCATGTGGTTACCAATGTGACCTCATTGATTCTAGTTTTGATCACAATGCGAATTATGTGGTTCGACCAGGAGGATACTCTCCGCATTCTTGAATTGACAAAAACCAAAGCTCAGCATGACACATCATTAATGTTTAAAATGGTAGTACTCATTATTTTGGATATAATTTATAATACAATCCAACAACTTGAACACTTTGGAGGCATCACGAGCCTATTTGATATGAGCAAGGAAATACGATATTTTTATGTGAGTGTATCAGACGAATCTTCATGGTCCATTATCATTTTTGGAAATAGGACTCTATCTGACGTCGCGCAAAATATATTTGGAAGGGTGACTGTCATATTGATAGGTTATTGTTATGGGTATTTCTACCTGACACACCTCATCTTTTTAACATTTGCTCTAGCCATGAAAGATGTTGCGAAAGAATTTGCGATGAAAATGATGGAAACAAAAGCGAACGTGGAAATGGGCATAGCGGAGTACATACTTCTGAAAAGCAAGATACATCAACTAAATGGCATTTTTGGTACTATTCTTTTAATTTATTTTTTCGCAAGTACATCATACTTTGTTATGGGTCCTGACGTCGTCAGAGATCTTTATAACAAATTTAATGCGCAAATCTATGGCTACGTTTTGTATTTCTCAACCAGCGTGGTATTTTGGACAATTGGTGCAAATTTTCATGCTTCAGTGCAAGATACCCTACGAAGCTGGCTAGACTACCAAGTTTTCCAAAATAGTCAAAATTGTAGAACTTTTGAGATTAGAATGCAGTTGGATAGGATGGAGAAAGAGTGGACAGCTGGATGTCCATCTTTGGCAATATCGACAAAATATTTTGCAGTCACCAAAGGGTTCTTGGGAACGGTAAGCAAGTTCTGAATAGCAAGTTACAGGTTATGCTAAAAAATGTATTACTTTAACAGTGTTTTTATTAAACATTTGCAGATGATGGGGCTAATTATAACATATAGCATAATAATATTTCAAATGCAACCATCAACATGAAAAGCTGATTTGTTTGGATCCAAGACTACAGAATGTTTTAAATTGTAACTTGAAAATAAGGTAACGTAGAAAATAATTTAAGTAGAGGTCAAATAGCAATGGCTTTTAAAATCAATAACTACTTAGCCTGATTTCTGAAATGAAATATGATACATATCGCTATAAACTAAATTTGATTAAAATTCATCTTCAATCTCTGATATAAACGAAATACATTTCAAATTCTTAATTATCTTCCAAAAATATTCGGAAATATCTATTTGTGGCACTACGCAGCTTTACTTTATTTTCGAATTTACATTACATACATTTAAAATAAAATTACATTTTACAACAAGATCTGCTTTTAGTCTTACTTTGGAATTCGGGAACATCATACTCAAATACGACAGCTAATACTAATTTGCTACATATAACAAAGCCTTCAGTTGTAAATATGGCAAGTACATTATTCTTCAAAACCAACCAACTAAACCAAAGTCTTACACACTTATTCCATCCGTTGTGTGTCCATTGGAACGACTCTAAAAGACTATGGGAATATTCCATCAAAGACAAACGGAAGTTATTTCCTCATTTATTCATGACCTTTGTTGTTACAGGCAGTATGTGTTATGCTGTGGGCGGCATGATCATTCTTTCAATGGTTTATGATCCTGGTTTATTCTCTCTTAAACAGATTTTACTTCAGGTATTACTTCTAGGTTCTGTCCCTATGGTTGTAACGGTAGACAGTTTACTATTACTATACGGAAGAGAAATTGTGGCTGTGATAAATTGGGGAATATCGTTGGTCTTACGATTGCGTCTTACTGAGCCAATTATTACGAATACAAACGTTTTAGTTGCTTTTCATAAAGAAATCTCTAAAATAAACTTAAACAATGGGCAAGTTGATTGGTGTGCAATAATTGCAAGTTATTACTCCCTTTTTCAATTTATTTTGTCAGTTGTCCTACCTGTTGGTCTGACATACGGAAATAATGACCATATCTACGTCATTCAACGTGGAATAGAGAAACTTTTAAATGGTCCCCATCTCAATGATCTGTTATTATTTAATATTTTTCGCTACGTTGGGCTAATTTACGTGTACCAATGCAACATTTTCACTTTTGCTTTATGGCTAAATGTTATTATGAGTGTTTTACAAGTTTTGGTAAAAACTATCTTTTATCTTAATCGAATGCAAGTCAGTTATTATAATATAAAGGCCTATAGACAAGTTCGTATATGCATTTATCTTAATTACACATTGTTCAAATTTTTACTTGGAATATTTTTTAGTTTGTCATTCTTTATTATAATATTTTCTCTAAATTTGAGTATTTTCGGATGGAGCTTCCTTCCATTTAACGTTTATGTTATGGCTCCAACGATTGCAGTTATATTTTTGGCTTTTATAATGTTCTCATTATGTATAGGCAGTTTCCTTTATGAAATCATGTTAAAAACGTTAAATAAATGGAAAAGAGAAGTTCACCAGACTGCTAATGTAAATTACATAAGAAGAGATTTACGGTCTATGAGACCTATTGCATTACCAATTGGAGATGTGGGTATAGTTGATAGAAGCATTAAAGTGAACTATCTGGATAATCTTATGGTTGGTATTGTAAATGTTCTGATTGTATGTCACGGTTTCTTATAGATTTATATAGCTAAAGCTAGTATATTGACTGTTGTTAAAAATGTTTAAATTTTTTTGCGATATTAGTACAATTTTGAATTTAAAAGGCTAAACCATTAATGGTTTAAAATAGTTTAGCAATGTTGTGTATTCATAAGCATCTAATTCAATAAGCTATTAGTTATTATTAGTTTTGTATTTCGGCACAATCTTAACACATAACAACTTAAAATTTAATTCAGAAGCCAAGAATATAAAAGATATATTATGGACTAAATATACCTAAATATGTAAAAACACTTTTGTTAATTGAATTTATAAAACTAAATTAAAGTGAAAGTAAATTTGTTCAAAAAACATTACTACAAATTAAACAATTTTAAGCACATACATACGATAAAATGCAATTAAAGTGCTAAAGTTGATGCTTTTCTGAAATGGCATTATGTAGTTGTTAATAAATTAACATCAAAGCTTTTTTCGGTGTAGTGACTACCGGAGCCGGTGACGTTTACCGTCGCGAGGATTATCCCTTAAAAGGGATAAGCTTATCCCTCAGAAACATATTTTTATAAAAAATGTGATTAAAAGGGCCAAGAAATGAACAGAGTGAAAGTCTCCGCCTAAAGCAAAAAGTGTAATATTTACATTTTTTGTATGTGTATATTTATATTTTACTGTACTTTTGAGTGAAGAAGCTTTATGTGACCATGCACCATACTACTTTACATGAAAATACAAAAATCTTACAACAAAGTAAATGTTATATACATTTTGCTTACGTCGGAGACCTTCACTCTGTTCATTTCTTGACCCTTTTTATCACATTTTTTATAAAAATATCTTTCTGAGGGATAAGCTTATCGCTTTTAAGGGATAATCCTCGCGACGGTAAACGTCACCGGTCCTGGTAGTCACCCAATCCTTTTTTCGGATGAAATAAAGCCACTGTATTAACGATCATAACGACGTAGCTGAAACTGAGGCGTATAATAACGATAATGATGCTCATTGAAGTTGACTATGAAAAGTGCTTGCAAACGATGTCACATGCCCATTTTACATAATATATTACACGGTGACGACCTTCCGCGACCTAGGGGGTTGAAAATCAAGAAACCTGTGACTCTCATTCTGGAGTATATTCCTGCCGGAATTGAACAGAACTGATAAATGTCGAATCCAGATGATAACTTTGACCTAAAGCGACAAAAGTTTGTTGACCTGCTCGACACCAGCTTACGATTGCGCTGTTTAAATGTAAACTATTATCAAGTTGTAAACTTTCCACCTTTGATCTTGGGGTTGGACCCAGGGGCTAACAATTAATAGTGTTCTAGCCCTTGAACGAAGTGACCTACACGCCAAATTTGAGCGAAATCGATCAGCGCTTGTTTGAGTAATCGTGGTGACGGACAGACAGATGGACAAACATGATAAGCTTGATACTTGCTGACGCTTCGCTTTCAACTACGTAACCATAGCACTGGGACATCTACTAAGCATATGGAAAATAAGGTGCCTGTAGATAAACTGTTTGTAAATAATTTTGTGGTAAACCAGAAATCAATTTTCACTAAAAGTATCTAATCTCATGGCTTGCGTTTTTTCTGTTGCTTCATTGCATATTCTCACTAACGAAAGAACAGTTTCACAGCGGCTGAAAAATCATCTTCGAAAAAATAACTTCCGGCTTAGAAACTATATTTTCTATTATATTTTACATGCACTCTATCCGTAACACTAAAAATCGATGCTGAATTAAACCGATTTTTGAAATGAAATATAGTCAATTATTCCGAAATTGCATAAATCCAATCATGCACCTTAATAAAAAAAAATCCAATTAAGATTTAAATTCAATTAACTCTTTCAACGTGCTCTGCTTTTAGTTTTGCTGCAGACTCGAATGAAGCAGAACGACGTATTTAAAAACGATAGATAATGTCATGTCAAGTATTTGGCTGCAAATATGGCAAGCACACTATTCTTTAAAATTAACAATATAAACCAACGTTTGACATACTATTACCATCCGTTGTGTGTGCACTGGAACGACTCTAAAAAACTATGGGAATATTCCATCAAAGACAAGCGGAAGTTATTTCCTCATTTATTCGTTACGATTGTTGTAACAAGTACTTTATGTTATGCTGTGGGCGGCATGATCATTCTTTCAATGATTTACCATCCTGGTTTGTTTCCACTTAAACAGATTTTGCTTCAAATGTTAATTATGGGTTGTTTACCTTTGATCGGAATGGTCGAAATTTTACTACTACTATACGGAAGAGAAATTGTGGCCGTGGCGAATTGGGGAATAAAATTGGTCACACGATTGGGTCTCAATGAACCAATTATTCAGAACACAAGCTTTGGTGCCGCTTTCCATAAAGAAATCTCTAAAATAGCCTCTAAAAATGGACAAGTTGAATGGTGTGCAGTTATTTTAGCAAGTTATTACGCAATTTCTCAACGCGTTTTGTCAATTGTACTTCCTGTTGTTCTAACATACAGCAATAATGACCACATATATGTAGTTCTACATGGAATAGAATCAGAAAAGCTGTTTAATGGTCCTCAACTTAATAGTTATTTGCTTTGCAAGTTTTGTCGCTACGTTGGTCAAATTTACTTGTATCAATGTAACATTTATACATTTTCCATTTGGTTAAATATTTTAATGAGTTCTTTACAAGTTGTGATAAAAATCGTCGTTTATCTCAATCGATTACAATTGAAAGTCAGCTTTTATCATATTAAATTTTATAGACAAGTTCGTATTTGTATTTATCTAAATTACACATTGTTCAAAGTTTCACTCGGAATATTTTTTAGTATTTCATTCTTTGTCATAATATTTTCTCTAACTTTGAGTATTTTAGGATGGAGCTTCCTTCCTCTTAACGTTTATGTTATGGCACCAACGGTTACAGTGTTATTCTTGGTTTTTTTAATCTTCTCACTAGAACTAGGCTGTTTTATTTATGAAATCACGTTAAAAATGTTAAATAAATGGAAGAGAGAAGTTCATCAGGTCGCTAGGGTAAATTATTTAAAAAGAGTTCTATGGTCTATGAGGCCTATTGCATTACCAGCTGGAGATGTGGGCATTGTTGATAGAAGCATTAAAGTGAATTATCTCGAGACATTAATGGTTGGTATAGTAAATGCTTTGATTGTGTGTCAGGGTTTATTTTAAGCCAGCATGGACGTTTACCTTTATAGCTTTACCTTTTTACCTTTGAAGAGTAAAACAGTTGGTGAATGTTAACAACACACATAACTATATGAATTTTGGTCTACTATAGGGGATTTTACATAAAACAAGATGACAAAATACCAATATAACATAAAAATTAAGACAAAACGGATATATGACACAAATTCAAAAAAGACAAAACGGGGATTTGACACAAAAATATTTCATTGCAAAAATGCATGTGTTTTGCCGATATTCTTTAATTGACAATGAATTTGATTTTGAAATTGTTGGAAGTGACAATTGCTAACACGTTGTCATATATTTCACTGAAGAAACAATTTTACAGTTCGTTGAAGTTTGCAAAAATCTCTTCATCAGTTGGATTTTTTGAAAAAATAGTGGAAAGTATTGTAGTAATTGTAAAGTATTGTCAGACGAGTTTTTATGTTAAATTTCTTCAAGCAGTAAGGGAGAATTTCGAAGAAGCTATGAAAACCATCAAATCGTAAGAATCCAATGGAACATTAGTCCGGCTTCAAGCTTTGTAGGTATAATAAAAGCATGTTGACAGAGGTTTCCATTTCCAAATTTTGAATAGTACAATTTTACAAAGGCACAATAGATTGTTTACACACTATTGACACCTGTATATTGATTTTATAACTGATAAGCTTTACTACTTCTTGCGGAAGTTTATATTTTCAGATTATGTAATAACGTTTTGTGTCATATTGTCTTTTGTGTCATGTTAAAATTTTGTCACCTCGCCGTTTTGTCATATATGTCTTTTGTAAAAAAAATTGTGTAAAATCCCCGCGCACGATGAATTTTATACGTGGTATCGCTATCATCATCATCGAATTTTTAGTGCGACTCTTCTCGTAAACTTTGTAATGTATTTTATTGATTTTTCGACTAACGTGTGTTACATTAATTCGATTGAGAATAACCTGTAAAATAAATTTAAAAAAATCATGTGCCAATATTCTGTAAATTGACAATTAGAATTTCTTATAGCTTTAGGAGACATGTCTAGTTTTAAAATATTTTATATAATATGCTTTTAGCAAATATATGTAAATTAGGCTATCAATATTTGCTTGTGAAGTAACCAACTTAATACATCACAAATTAAAATGCGAACCAACAAGTTTTTCCATGTTGAATGTTAGCAGAAAAGTGTTTTGATAAGTTTGTTGTTAATTTATACATGCTTATTAATTTATTTCAAATTGAATCCGTAAATAATAAACTACACAAATGAATAAAAACCTTAAACATCCATCATTTAACTTTTTAAACTTTATTATGTAAACCTGCAAAAATTATTACATTGAGGTAATCAAAACATAACAAATTAACTTCAGGGATTCAGATTCGTGTGAAGATTAAAGATGTGAGATAATACATAATTTTATTGGTTGAGATCCGTTCGACAGCGAAAGACTGATGCAATCGTGTCCATTTATTTGCCGTAAGGATAGCCCCTAAATATACAGCGAATTAAAGTGGAGGGTTTAAATAATGTTCTTATCTGAAAAGTAATATTTTCAAATCCATTTATAAAAGCTAAGTTAACTTACATTCCACCAGCTCCAGCTTGAGCTACGGCAGTAGCAGAAGCCATGCCAAGACCCCCTCCATAAGGATATCCTCCATATCCACTTCCCATGGCGTTGGCACTTGCAATCGCAGTCGCTTGGGATCCTCCGAGTCCGTAAAAGCGTCCATCCCTCGTTGCACCAGAGTCTGTTGATGTGGATGCTGCATCTGTTGCAACAACTGCAAAAATATACAATAAAATACGGTTAGTGAATAGGCATAGTTTAGAGTTTAGATGGTTAAAAAATCAAACCAGTTAATTATCGCTAATAAATGTTATCTTTAAAAACGTGTACCTTTTGTATAATCCGGAACTGGGGATGATTGGACAGCAACAATCGCACAAGCAAGAGCAACGGCAGTAACGAAGATGATGTTCTTTTGGAAAGCCATTTTAATGATTTAATGGGTGAGCTTTTGAGAAGCTTGAAAATTTAAATTGATAATTTCTGTGGTAGTGATTGAAGTAGAAGTGAAAAGGAAGAGATGAGTTGAGCAAATGATGCCTTGAAACAATTTTAGGGTAGCTTTTATACTTGCCCTCGAAGATTTTTCAGGCACCTTAAGAGACCTTCTTACAATGCAACTAGACACAATACGGGGGTTAACGCGTGGGTTCGGGTTCTTCAATCAGTCAACCACTAAAGCTTTTGTCTGGCTGGGGAAACCCTTTATGTACACTTAGGTACATATGTATACAGTGATGCATGCACGCATGCAGGATGGTACCCTGTAGTAGAGCTCGCCTTCCTGGGAATTCCACGACCTTTAATCCACAACAAAACTTGTATGTACTAAACCACTGCAATGCAGTTTTTGCAATGCAAGGTATGGGGAAAGTCCGAGATAGTAATTTTCTATATGTTTTTACTATATTTAAGATGTTTGTAGAATTAGGAATGCATTGCATTTTCATATAAATTTATCTTTTTCTAATAGCAGTTTGATGCTAAGTTTTTTAATATCAAATTGCTATGTTCGGAGTTTAAAAACTGTTATGATCCATGCTATCACAAAAAGTTCCTTCATGCAAGTGAAAGGTTAAAAGAAACGTGATGGTCGCAGAAGCCTTGTTTTACAAGTAGTAAATAATTAGGTTACTAGACTAGTAACTTCAGTAATTTATCCACTTATTGCAAATACTCATCCAGTAGTAATACTTTTCTGTCTGTGTTTCCCTTCGAGAAGAATATCGTTTTTATTTCATGTCAATACTTCCACCCGCTCACAAAATTTTCATGGCAAATAATTTTACGAGATTAATAAATAATAATTGCTTATGGATTTATTATTATTATGTATCGTCGTAGAGCTTATGAATAAAATAAAATTGAGCTAATAAACTACGCCTTTGCTAATTACTTTGACATCAATTTCGGTTTTAAGCTTAAACCAGGTTCTAGCTCGACTACCCTAAGTAAACAAACTATATTGAATAAAATACTAGAAATAACAAATATAAATATTGCTTAGTCAAATACTTTATTAAATTCATGTCAAGTAATTGCAATGAATTTGGTGGGCTAATTAGCTAAATCCATGCCAGAGAAGTCACTTGACATCCTTCAATGACTAAAATGAATACACAAATGGAAATATTTTTGTCGGGAAATATACGCAATAACCCAGCTATACTTAAAATTTCTCATGTTCAAGCAAAAAAAATGTCTCCACATTTTCATTTTCTATTTAGAATTCATAGCTTTACTTTCCAACTACCGTTTGTCATAACTTTGGACCATTTTGGCAAGGAATATTGCATCAAAACATGCTTACCCAGGAAAGTATGACGCCCTTTTCAAGATAATCTTTTACAATTTATAAATCACTCTAAATTTATTTATTTATTTTTGCAGGTGATCTGTGCTTTTTTCAATCTACTTGCAATATTTATGCAATCTATTTACATTTTTCAAGCAAATTTGACTTTCGAAACTACCAATTCTTCTTTCATTGCCCGTACATTTGATCTGGTCACAAGTGTTTTTTCTCTTATTCTTGTACTTCTAACAATGAGGGTAATATGGTTCCAGAAGCATAAAGTACTACAGATCTTAGAACTTACCAAAACAAGTAGTTCGCAAGGAAATATCCTCAAAATGGGAATGGTGTTTGCAGTAATAGTTACAAGCAGTACTAATTGTATCCAACTATTTGAATACTCTGGTGGATTAGCTAACGTATTTGATGTAACAAAGCAAGTGGGAATTCCTACTGTTCAAGATAAAGAGTCATTTACTTGGTTTGTCGACATCTTTGGAAACACTAGTATCACTCTCATTTCTCAAAATATATTGGACAGATTAACTATTTTGGCTATTTCAAATAGCTATGGCTATTATTATTTTTGTCACTTTATGCTTTTAACACTGGGCTTGTCTATGAAAGATGCTGCAAAAGAATTCGATATGGAAATGCAGGAATCAAGTGACAACGTAGAAAGGGGTATTGAGCTATATCTTGTCCTGAAAAAACGAGTATTTGATCTGAACAGACTATTTGGAAATCAACTATTGTGTTACTTTTTTGGAAGTACTGCATATTTTGTTACGGGCCCTGACATATTTAAAGATTTTCGAAAACCATCGATGGCTGAAAAATATAGCTTTATGATGTATTTTTCCACATACGTCTTATTTTGGACTATTACAGCCAATTTTCATACTTCTGTTAAAAATACTCTAAGAAACTGGCTGGACTATCAGATTTTTCATAAACATCATCATAAACTTAAAGTTCAAAGCAGGAGTGTCGATTCTTCTGTTGGACAGATTAAAATGCAAATGGAAAGCATGGAACGAGAATTGATGGCTGGTTGTCCATCCTTGGCTATTTCTTCAAAATATTTTTCAGTTACGACAGGATTTTTGGGAACGGTATATTTTCATAAATATATAAATTAGAATCAATGCAAAATTATGAGGTAGTGTACTTTATATGTTGTTATTTTGTTCGAATTCTTGCAGATGATGGGGTTACTAATTACATACAGTGTTATTATATTTCAAATGCAACCGACATCAAAGCAAATCTAATGAATATGTGCTTAAGGACAAATGTCATCACGTTCGTATAAGCCAGAGTTTACTAAAGGCTTTTATAGGTTTATTAATCTAATTTGTACATGTTGCAAAATAAACAGGCATGAACACAAAATCAATCGCCATAGTCGTAGCTGTTTTGATAGAGTTGCTTTTTCAGGTTATTAAAATCGTTATTAGCAAATAGGTAACTTATTTTTTCGCTCTACATATATCATACCACACCCAATAGTTCAATTGATTGCACAACCGATAACATTTCAATTATTTAAATTGAATTACCAGTATTTATTTTGACTTTTAGAGTCATACTTCTTGCATTTATGAAAAATACTTTTACTCTGAGCAAGAAAAAAAACAGTTTTGATCAAAACATGAAAGTTTTTAATTTGCTTGAGCATAGATCTAGGGCTGTTCATTTTCATAACTTTTTTGATATTTACAGCCGTATCTTTCTACTGCCATTTACCATAAAAGAAGATAAGAAAACTCAGGAATATCTGTTAACGTCCAGTTTACCACAAAAGGTAATAAAAAACAATAATAATCAAGCATAATTTTTTTCTGAATCCTCCACTTTAAATATTGGTCTTTTTATTTCATAGATAATCTTTGCAATATTTTTCTCGCTTCTGATTTCTGCGGAATGCGTCTACTTTTACTACTTATCTCTTTTTACTATTCGAATTAACACTTCCTTTATCAGCAAAATACTTAATGTAGTTAGCCATGTTAGTTCATTAATTCTTGCTATATTTACAATGCGGAAAATGTGGTTCAACAAGGATGAAACTCTTCGAATTCTCGAGTTGACCAAAACTGGAGTTCAACATAGCAAATTACTAAAGTTGAAAATGACTGTTCCAATCATTATGGCTAATATATTAAATATACTTATACAATTTGATCCCTTCGGAGGCATTGGGAGCTTATTTGATATGAGCAAGAAAATAGGATATTTTCCTGAGGAATCTTCATGGCTGGTTATAGCCTTTGGAAATAGTACTCTATCTGACGTCGCGCAAAATATATTTGGAAGGGTGACTGTTATATCGATAGGGCATTGTTATGGGCATTTCTACTTGACACATTTTATCTTTTTGACTTTTGCCCTAGCCATGAAAGATGTTGCAAAAGAATTTGCGATGAAAATGATGGAAACAAAAATGAACGTGGAAAGGGGCACAAAAGAATTCGTGCTTCTGAAAAGAAAAATACAAGAACTTAACGGCATTTTTGGTACTCAACTTTTAATTTATTTTTTCGCAAGTACGTCGTACTTTGTTACGAGTCCTGACGTTATCAGGGATTCTCAGCAATTATCAAATTATCCAAAATTGAGTTTTGTTTTGTTTTTCTCAACGAGTATGTTATTTTGGACAATTGGTGCTTATTTTCATGCTTTAGTACAAGAAACTCTGAGAAACTGGTTGGACTACCAAGTTTTTCAAAATAGTCAAAATTGTAGAACTTTGGAGATTAGAATGCAGTTAGATAGCATGGAAAAGGAATGGGGAGCTGGTTGTCCATCTCTGGCAATATCGACTAAATATTTTGCAGTCACGAACGGGTTCTTGGGAACGGTATGGATTATATTATAAATAGATGTATGGATTTTTAAATCTTATATTTGTAAAGGTGTATTTATTTAACGTTTGCAGATGATGGGGTTAATTATTACGTATAGCATTATAATATTTCAAATGCAAGCATCAGGATAACCAGCCGATATATCATTATAAAAGACTTCATCAAACAAACATTCGGTTTTATGCAAAAATTTACTTAATATGCGAAATAGTCCACATTTAAAAGAAACTTTTCATTGTACTAAACACTTAAAGTTGTGTGTATTATGTACGCAAATATGTATTTAATAAAATGCAAAAAAAACATTTATCATGGCAGTATCGACAGATATGAGACAAAAATTAGTGACAAAATTTTCAAAATGGCCAGTCACCTATTTTTTGACACTTGTATTCAGTATTAACTAATAGGCAACTACTCATAAATTATTTTCTGTGCAAGCATAATTTTCAAAATTTTAGTCTTATACCGAAAGTAGATATTCCGCAACTATATATAAATTGTATACAGCTATTTAATTGTACGTCGAAAGTTTAAATTCAGCTAGATACACATTACAATTGAGTTTGAGCTTGCATTGTTTTAATTTCTAGTCATTATTGGACACAATTTTAGTTCAACTATTTTTTAAAGTATACTTCAAGACAGTCATATGCATTAAATTCATAAGAACATTCCAAATGCTTATAATAACATGTATTTTAGTGGGAACATTCTTTAAACTTGAATACTTCAGTGCTTCAAGAACTAGTTATTAACTTCAAAATATTGTAATTCTGTAATGTCTGCGTTTCCGCGTCATTAAGTTGTTTTGCGTTTCAACGTCCACATACTTACAGAGATATTTAAAACAAATTTAAACTTATATTTGTCAGTGAGAAGTATAGCATTATGTCGGTAAATCGTATAAGTATCATGAAAAACTGCCATGGTACATATATTACCCAATGTTATTGAAAAAGATTTTAATCTGATAAACAATATTTTATGGCTTTTGCATTATCAATAGATTCATCAAACTTGCCAAATTTTTACAAGCGTTTAGAAACGAGGCACGTTAAGCAAGTTGTTACCGTAAAAACAGTATTCTAAGAAGCTATATATATATATATATATATTAAATTGTCTATATAAAATCAGATTTTCATGTTAGTAAATGTGCTTAGCGGATACGCATTTTAATTTGTTTAAATTTTAAAATGGAGTCTCATATGTACAACGAAATTAAGCTTTTATTCCTATTCCAAGTTTCCAAAACTGTCCTAATTAGTATAGTATACATACTCATCTGTTTGCTCACATACTCTCGAGCTGATGTATCCTACCATTCTGAGTACTTACAGTGGGAACCATTGTCCCTAAATGGATATTTTGAAAATATTAAAAGTTGTTTGATTCTAGTAACCAATAACAAGAAATATGATATTTCTTTTACGAAAGTTCCTATTGTTTTACGGTTTGTAGATTTTAGGCAAATTAATAAGTTTCCTAAACTTTTGAATTATTCAGATTCAAATACCACTGAAAACCCCGATCTTTATTACTTGCCAAAATCCAATAATCAAATACTTTTGGATATTGTTGGAAATTTGTATAATGTTGGTGGTAAATTATCAAGTAACCATAATGACAAAAATCACTACAATAACTTGTTTAAATGTAATACTTCAAACTTCCTTTATGGTGGACCGGAGTTTAGGTACAAAAGATACGGTATGTGTTTCAAAATAGATTTTGTTAAATTTTCCAGTCAAGTACGTTCCTGGAAATGTGAGGCATTTCTAGACATTTTTCCGCGTACAAAATACTACTCATATGGAAACTTAATCAACTACTGGCATTGGGAAAAATCCAGCGAACTAGTCAAACCGCGTCATTTTCATAACAGTAAATATGTTCCGTACATAATGACAGATATTTCTGTCCCACGTATCAATATTTTGATATTACCACTTGTCAAAGAGTTTGATTCGTCTGAGTTAATTGAGACATGGCTTGATACTGTGATATATAAATGCAAGAGGTACATGGGAAAATTTGATATGTTTTTGATCATACGAGCAAAACTTAAACGTCGATTCAATATTCACTACTTTAAGTTTAGTAAACCTTACGCAGTATTTCCTTGGATAAGTCCATTGAAGTATGTCAAAGTTGATTTAAGTATATTATCTGAGGAAAACTTGGGGAACGCCCGAAGTGATCTAACTACAAAAGCATTTGATCATCAATTTGATCTTCAGAAATCATATTTAGAACACGAATTTCAATGCCAACTATCCAAACTTCCAAAAGGAACAGGTAGACGCCTCATTAATAAATCATTCAACATGGAACAAATTCGAAATTACGCGATTGATTTTATGATCAAAACAATTTTACCAAATGCATCAAATAAAGATCCTTGCGCAGAAAGATCAAATAAACTTGAATTTTGGGTTGATGTAGGATTTCGAATGGTACATAACTTGACACTTCCCAGTGTAATTTATACATCAAACTATCGCTTTCTTAGTTGTGGTAGATCCGAGGATAATGCCTTACCTTTTAGTCAACTTGTGTCAAGTTTCGAATGGCCGGTGTGGGTATGCATTGTGGTTACGGTTTATTTGGTTGTTCCTATAACAATGTCATGCATACTAACAAATTCTAATAGTTTTGATGCTCAAAAACTTGCTGAATTTACGTTTTCGTGTTACAAACTTTTACTGGAACAAGGGGACCCCTTTTCAAGAACATTTTGTAATAAGCACAACTTAAAATGGATTATTGCTGCAATATTCCTAGCAACCCATGTAATTAGCAATGCATACAAAAGGGACAATATTTTGAAAATGGTACAACCTCGGGGAAAGGTTCCATACGAGTTATTTTCGCAACTTGTGAACCATTCGTTTGAGATATACACCAAGGCATGCAGAATAACAGTCACGTCTAAATGTCTTAAAAGTAAAAACGTTAAGCAATGCTTCACTACAAACTTGACAAAGATCAATCCTCATGTCTACACAAGCTCGTATTTAGAAATTCATTCGGACGTTATACAGTTCAAAGACACTAACGCGCCATTTTATGATACATTTTTTAAAAACTCAAAAATTGTTCCTGAAACCATGTTAGGAAAAATTTATCATAATAAAACTGGGTTTTTATTACGTCAAGACAAAGCAATATTGAAACAGCTGCAAAAGTGCAACAGACAAGCTGCAATACTACCAGAGACTTTAGCCGTGGAAATGGAAATTAATCTAAAAAAGCGTCATCGTAGTGACGAGGTTTACGTTGGTAAAGATGTGCTATTCCAAAGTGGGTTATTTTTTGCCTTTAGTAGCACTCGTTCTAACAACTTTAATCCAACTCTTGATCCAAAGATACTAATTAGGTTTACCGGATATAAATCTGGAGGATTCTTAGAGCGATGGAATAAACTTGTTCTTTGGATGTCTAGAGTAAGACAGACGAATAGAAACAATGTTGACATTAGGAACAGTAGCTATATTCCTTCTGATGGTAAAACATCCATGGATAGTAATATTAGTGTGATATTTATAGTGCTTGCGGTTGGACTTTTATTCTCCGTGAACGTTTTTCTTGTAGAATATTTAGCCTCAAGTGTATTTTTAATTGCTTGGATAACGTTTCTAAAAATTAAATGGAACTACATTAAACTAAAATCACATTGCAATACGATCAAATCAAAATTGGTGAAGGTTGACATGCATACAAGAAGACTTAGTCAAGTAAGAAAAGGTTCCTTTGTTACATCATACAACATGGCGCTAATATATACAAACTAAATAGATTAATGTTTACCCTGTATTTTAAGTACAATACTAAACACATCTCACATTAATAATTTAGTGGCGACAATTGATATATGTGCTGTTGTAATGCTCACTTAAAAAGGTTACTTTCTTTGAGCTACTTATAAATTATAAGAATTGAATACATGTATTAACCTGTATTTTAAGGTGTAATGGACATGTAATATTGCTGATTGAAGAAATATTGGAATAAATTCTTACATTTTTGTTTGACTTTGCGTCGTATTCTAACTTTATAATAATTGAAGTTTAAAATAATAAAATTCTATTTATTTTAACAAACAACAGTAAAAAAATAAGCCTGGTGGTGCGATGAATATCCTACCACCAAAGCAATGTCATGCATTGTAAAAAATCATATCAAAGTACAACATTTCGTTCAATATTACTGATCTGAACCTAGAAAAGTTTTTTTCATAACCAGCTTCAAGATCAAGGTTGCCTGCATACAAACTACGAAAGAGCAATCAACTATTGATCTTGCAAACCTCATATGTATTTAGTAAGATTATCTTATTCAACAGCAGTAGATACATTGACTCTGATTACAGCAGTCATCAAAATGGGCCTGAACCGTGCTCTCAGTTTTTTCTGCGTTGCAGCAGTGACCACTGTGCATGTGCAAGCCAGCAATATTTTATTTTTTCATTTGGCTGCCACCTCAAGTCACCGCACATCGATATGGCCATTAGCCGAAAAATTGGCTGATAAAGGCCACAACATAACTTACATATTTCCTTTAGACAGAAAAGTTGGAAGCCATCCCAACATTGAAGAAATTACACCAAGTAAAATGGTTCCCCTGGTGAAGGATAATGGGGGTGAATTGGATATCAACCTGAAGTTAAACAATACCCTACATTTATTTTACCAAAAAGCATTCGACATTTGTTTTGACCTTTGCAGGGCGTTTTTCGATAGTCCGGAAATTATAGATTGGTTAAATAGAGAAAATCTTCATTACGACCTTTTCATGATTGATTCGTCGTTTGGAGAGTGTATTTACGGAATACTTCATAAATTTAAAGCAAAGCATATCACATTTGTCCCTGCTATTGCTCCACATCACTGGGATACATTTGGGATGGTTCCACCTTCTGCCACTATTCCTCCCACAATATCATTTTTCGAAGTGCCTCCAAAAACTAGTGAAATGGACATAGTTGGAAGAATCAAGTCAACTGTGGAGCCCTTCGTTTGGCGATTTGGACTAGAATATATGTATCTTCCGAAAGTGAAGGCATTAATTGAAGAAAAAATGAATATTTCTGGTGGGCTACCTGATTTACAAGAATTTGAAAGGAATACAAGTTTGGTTTTTGCCAACTTCTATTTTGTGGAGGATTTTCCATTAGCGTTGCCACCTTACTTTGTATCTTACTCAGGATTATGGTGTAGTCGAGATAAGGTTAAGGCGAAAAAGCCAATGCCACCAGATTTAGCACAGTTTGTGGAACAAAAGGATAGTGACGGCTTTGTTTATGTGAGTTTGGGAAGTTCTGTGATTGCTCGCACAATGCCAAAGGAGCTTAGGGATAAGTTTTTTGAAGCATTTAAATCGTTTCCTAAATTAAAATTCTTGTGGAGGTGGACTGGGGAAGTGCCTACAGATAAACCAGAAAATGTATGGATGCAAAGCTGGTTTCCTCAGCATGACATATTGGCGCATCCGAAAATTAAGGGTTTTGTAACGCAGTGTGGACGACCAAGTACACAAGAAGCGTTATGTTATGGAGTGCCCTTGATAACCATACCAATTTGGGGTACAACTGAATTTATTTATGCACCAGGTGTAACAAAGTTGAAGGAGTTAAGAAATACAACTTTGTGTATTTATGTATATATTGATATGTTATTTAGCGGACCAAGATTATAATGCTGACAGAATGGAACAGATTGGGGCAGCAATCAACATTGACGTAATGAATATGACTGCTGATACATTTAAGACAGCAATAAAGAACCTAGTGTACACTAACAAGTACGTGTTTCAAAGACTACTTCAAAATTATAGATAGTCAGAATGAATAATATTAATTTTTCGCTGTTGCTCCCTCTCAAACAGATACAAAAACCGAATGTTAGAGCTCTCTCAAATATTCAAGGACAGACCAGTGGATCCATTAGATAATGTTGTGTACTGGACTGAATACGTCCTCCGTCAAAAAGATACTAGCCTCATGAGACCTTTGGGAATGAATCTTACTTGGTATCAGCGTAGACTTCTGGATGTCTATCTTGTCATTGGTGTGGCGCTGATAACAATACTTGCTGTTTTGCTTTCAGCGACGTTTTTAGTTTCTAAAATAATAAGAATGTTGTTCAAAAAGTCGACTATTAATACCAGAAAAAATAAGACTGAATAGAATTGGTGCAAATTATAGATATATCGATTGTGCGGTTTTCCAATTACTTTGTTTTAAAGAAATAAACTAATTATATAATTAAATCTCTACGTCAATAATTTAGATTTATTGATCAGTAAAGTAATAATGATTTGTTTGAATGAAAGTATCCATTTGGATCGAACAAGAATTTAATTTAAGTTAATTTATATTTGTATGATTGCACCAGCGATTTTTTATCAAATCAAACGGAACGTTAGCACTCTTGTTTTTCATCGTATATGTCATCAAATGAAAAGCGGTCATGAAGACAAAAACTTACTCATGTGATCAGATCAGAGATTTCGTGATTGAAAAACCGTGCTAGTTTTTGCATAGTATTTTATTGCTCTGGATTGAAAGCTATAAAGCAGGAAAACTGCATTAAAAATCTCTTAACAACATTGAGAAGTAAATACGTGAAAAACTGAAAAACCACTTTTCTGCACGCACTCAATTCATTCACACAGTGCATGTATGCACGCCTCACATTTTCCGAGCTTTATAATAACCATCGTGTTATAAAACCTTTCAAGGTCATTTACTCAAGTAATAAAAATGCATATATTTAAGCTGTTGTTTTGGTGTACCACTGACCACTATTCAACCAAAATGGCCAGTTGATCCATTGACTTTGCAAAGAGAACACATCAAAATGTTCACCATCATCTCATGGTCAGTTCTCTTGTTCTTCAGTTTATCTGCTGTAAATTATGGAGAAGTGCAAGCCAGCAATATCCTATTTTTCCACTTGGCAGCCACCTCAAGTCACCGAACTTCGATATGGCCTTTAGCCGAAAAATTAGCTGACAGAGGGCACAACATAACTTATATATTTCCCATTTTGAGGAAAATCGGAAGTCATCCAAACGTTAAAGAAATTACTCCCAGTAAAATGGTTCCATTGGCGAAGGATTTTGGAGGGGATTTGGACATCAACATCAAATTGAACAACACACTTCACAAGTTTTACGAGAGAGTCTTTGACGCTGGTTTGGGACTGTGTGAGGCATTTTATGATAGCCCAGAGATTATAGAGTGGTTAAATACACCCAATCTTCATTTTGATCTTTTTATGATTGACTCGTCGTTTAGCGAGTGTGTTTACGGACTAGTACATAGATTTAAAGCAAAGCATATTATATTTGCTCCGGCTATTGCACCGTTTCATTGGGATGGATTCGGCATTGTTCCGGAATCTGCTACTATTCCACCATTAATATCGATGGGAGGTGTGCCTCCAAAAGTTAGTGAAATGGGGCTGGTGGGTAGAATCAAGTCAACTATTGAGCCAATACTTTGGAGACTTGGATTTCAGTATATGTGTGTTCCAAAAATGAAGGCGATTATTGAGGACAAGTTGAAAATTAGCGATTTACCAAATTTACAGGAATTCGAAAGGAATACAAGTTTGGTTATGGTTAACTTGCATATTGTCGAAGATTTCCCGCTTGCATTGCCACCATCTTTCGTATCGTATTCGGGTTTGTGGTGTAGCAGAGATAAGGTTAAAGCGACGAAGTCATTGCCAAAAGATTTAGCACAGTATGTGGAACAAAAGGATAGTGATGGCTTTGTTTATGTGAGTTTGGGCAGTTCTGTGATTGCTTCTACAATGCCAGTGGAACTCAAGATAACTTTTTTTGAGGCATTTAAATCATTTCCTAAGTTAAAGTTCTTGTGGAGGTGGACGGGGGAAGTGCCTGCAGATAAGCCAGAGAATGTATGGATGCAAAGCTGGTTTCCTCAGCATGACATTTTAGCGCATCCCAAAATTAAGGGATTTGTAACGCAGTGTGGTCGACCAAGTACACAGGAAGCATTGTGTCATGGGGTTCCATTGATAACTATACCAATCTGGGGTACATATTTCATTTTAATATCATCCATAAAGTGCAACAGATAATAAATACATTTGTCAAAAATTTAATGTTTCAGGGGATCAAGATTACAATGCAGACAGAATGGAACAGGTTGGGGCAGCAATTAACATTGACGTAATGAATATGACTGCGGACACGTTGAAGGAAGCAATTAAAAATCTAGTGTACACTGACAAGTAAGCGTCTCACAAATATTAGGAAAACATTAAAATAATAAAACAAATTTTGAGCAAAAAACATCTTGTATATGACATGTACACGTGTAAAAATATATGTAGGTTCTACAATTTTTTGGCACATATGTATGTATACTTTTGACAACTTTTCCTCCTTCTCAAACAGATACAAAAACAGAATGTCAGAGCTCTCACAAATATTCAAGGACAGACCGATAGATCCACTGGATAATGTTGTGTTCTGGACTGAATACGTCCTTCGTCAAAAAGATACCAGTCTTATGAGACCTTTGGGAATGAATCTTACTTGGTATCAGCGTAGGCTTCTGGATGTCTACCTTGTCATCGCCGCTGCTCTTATAACAATACTTGCTATTTTACTCTCTGTAACATATTTAGTTGCTAAATTAGTAAGAAAAATATTTTGGAAAAAAACTGTTAATTCCAGAAAAAATAAGACTGATTAAGATTTTACTCATTTCCTAAATACTATTGTTCTATTCCAAAAAAAAACTTAATTATAATAAAAACCCTAAACGTCAGTACAATTTAAAAATCAATTATTAAAAACCAAATGTATATTTGTATTGGTTTTTTCCCATTTAGATTCTATCCCCACCCATTAATTTTACAAATTAAATTTCAATTGATCCAGTATATATGGAATAGAATTAATGTACTATCATTTAAACTATTGACTAAACACCTACACGAATGAACTGTGTAAAAACCGAAAATATTTCGTGCTAAAACTATGAAAGTTCCTAACTATGCTCGAAAAAGAGCTGCACATTTCCATATTCTTTACACTGTTTATAGTTACACATTTCAGTTACCGTTTACTATAACTGTAGATCCAATTAAACAACAATACTGTCTAAAATCGAGCCTAACGAGAAAGGTACAAGAAAATATTTTAATAGTTTTTAATCAATATTAAATGTATAATATTTTTTTGGTTTCATATTTTGTTCTTAACATTTGCAGATAATTTGCGCAGTTTTCAATCTTCTTTTAATTTGTAGAGAAACTTATTACATTTATGTCGTAAATCTAACTTTTAATACCGATAATTCTTCATTTGTAAGCAGTATATTTGACTTGGTTAACAATGTGGCTTCATTTATTCTTGTTCTGTTAACAATGTGGATAATGTGGTTTGAAAAAGATAAAGTAATTCGAAATATGAACCTAACAAAAACAAGTATTTTACATGGAAAATTGCTTGTATTCGGAACGATAGTACCACTCGTTATAATTAGTATTGTTCACACCGCCCAACAAGTAGAATATTCAGGAGGTTTACAAACTTTTATTGATTTTAGTGAGGAAATGTGCTTGTCTTATGAAATTGATGGAAGTAGTATACGTACTGAACAGCAATGTAATTGGCTTATGGGTATCATTGGAAAGAGTACTTTTGCAAGATTTTCATTGAACGTCTTTAATAGAATCTACGTTATGATTGTTTCTAATTATTATGGATACTTTTACATGAAACACTTTACATTTCTAACTCTTAGTTTAGCGATGAGAGATATAGCGAAGGAATTTGCGTTGGAGATGATGCGGTCAATTGATATTGAAAAGGGTACCCAAGTTTATCTTGAAATTAAGCAGAAGGTGTCAGATTTAAACGATCTATTTGGAACCCGACTTTTGACGTTTTTTGTTGGGAGTACTGCGTACTTTGTTACGGGTCCTGATGTTTTCAATAACTTTCAAATCACTTCCTCAGCAGAGAAATATGGATATCTACTGTATTTCCTAATGGGAATATTATTTTGGGTGATATGTGCTCAGTTTCATGCTTCAGTTCAAAAGTCCCTGAAGAGATGGTTGGACTACCAAATTTTTCATAGTATCTATTGGAAAAGTAATATTAATCATGCTACAATACAGAACATGATGCATTTGGATAGTATGGAAAAAGAGTGGACGGCTGGATGTCCATCTTTGGCTATTTCAACTAATTACTTTGCTATCACTAATCGATTTTTGGGAACGGTATAAAAATGAAGCATTTATAATAGCGATAAAGTTAAAGATAAAGCGATTTATCATTTATATCTCTTGTCAACACAATGTAGTATTTCTTTCTCGTTACAGATGATGGGCCTAATTATTACCTACAGCGTTATTATATTCCAAATGCGACGATCTCAACACACGTAATGTGCATAGCTTCTAATTGAAATTGATGAAAAAACATGAAATAATAGTACATGGCAAATATAATTAATCTTTAATTTGAAAATTCAATTAAATTATAATTATATCATATAAAAAGGGGTTTAAATGTCCTAAAACATTTAGCGGGATAAGATTTAACGTGCTTCCTGGTGTGATTATTTATGTGTATTTTGTTGTATTTTTCGATTGGTTATAAAAACAAAACTGTATTCATAATGAATCGAATTTAGAAACTTTCGTAAAAGTGTCCACCTCTGAGTTTTATAAAATTGATGCAACAAAAAATGATTTCGAATTTAACTTTAAATAGACCAAATTATCGTTCTTATCGACTTGCTTACTGATCTGCAGAGTTATGTAAGTTTACATGTTTGTGGTATCGTTTATCAAAATATGCATGCTTGCATAGTTGCATATATATGAGCTTAAAATTGTCTTTCAAGTTTCAACATTCATTCATGTACGCAAACCGTCCGGCCAGAAATGTCAATTAATTTGAAAAATTCACACCTACGTTCACCGTCTGAAAGGTTAACATAATGCAATTCTATCTATGAAGCAGCAACAAAAAAAATCATTGAAAAGTAAGAAATCAAGTTTAACGTAATACAAAACTTAAGAGCAGGTTAGCACGTATGCATTTTGCTGAGCCAGTATACTATGTCGCTTTTTGTCAACATATTTTCAAGGTCTTATCCATGCATTAAATGAACAACTATCCAGCCAGATTACGCGACTGGACTGCTGGAGCACATACAATTCGTGCAAAAACCTGCTCCAGCAAAGCTAATAGAAAGAAAAAAGTTGTTCGAATTTTTCTTTAACGAAATGAATACAACCAAGATCAGTTGTCAGTTGATCTAGTGACTTTGGCAAGCCAACTTCTCAAAATGCATTACATAAAACTATTTTTGTGTTTTAGTTTAGCTGTAGTAAACTATGGAGAAGTACACGCCAGTAATATCTTATTTTTCCATTTGGGAGCCACCTCAAGTCACCGAATATCGATATGGCCTTTAGTAGAAAAATTAGCCGATAAAGGTCACAACATAACTTATATATTTCCCATTTTGAAGAAAATCGGAAGTCACCCAAAAGTTGAAGAGATTACACCAAGTAGCATGGTTCCAATTTTAGCAAGAAATGGGGGCGAGCTTGACATCAACATGAAATTAAATAACACAGCCCATCTACTTTACGAAAAGGCATTTGACCTGTGTTTTGATATTTGCAAAGCTTTTTACGATAGTCCAGAAATTAAAGAGTGGTTAAATCGACCCAATCTGCATTATGATCTTTTAATTATTGACGCTACTATGGGAGAGTGCATTTATGGACTGCTTTATAAATTTAAAGCTAAACATATCTTTATTATGCCGGTTATCACGCCAATGAATTGGGATGGATTTGGGATTGTTCCCGATTCCGCTACAGTTACGCCCATTATAACTATTGGAGGAGATCCTCCAGTGCCAAGCGAAATGATGAGTTTAATGAAAAGAGTGCGGTCAACTGTTGAGCCTATAATTTGGCGATTAGGTTTTGAGTATATGTATCTCCCGAAAATTAAAGCTTTAATTGAGGAAAGATTAAACATTACTGATGGATTACCAGATTTAAGGGAATTTGAAAAGAATGCAAGTTTGGTTCTTGTGAATACATACTTTGTGGAGGATTTACCACTTGCATTGCCACCTTTGTTTGTGTCGTATTCGGGGTTGTGGTGTAGTCGGGATATGATTAAAACGAGGAAGCCGTTGCCGAACGATTTAGCAAAATTTGTGGAACAAAAGGATAGTGATGGGTTTGTTTACATTAGTTTTGGCAGTTCTGTGGTAGCTTCTACGATGCCGGTGGAACTAAGAAATGAATTTTTTGATGCATTCAAATCCTTTCCAAAACTTAAGTTTTTATGGAAGTGGACGTCGGAAATACCGAAAGATAAGCCGGATAATCTCTGGCTGCAAAGCTGGTTTCCTCAGCATGACATTTTGGCTCATCCGAAAATAAAAGGATTTGCAACGCAGTGTGGACGTCCAAGTACACAGGAAGCATTGTGTCATGGAGTGCCTTTGATATCTATACCAATATGGGGTACCTCTATTAGAAGTTTTAAGGAATTATATTTTGTAGTGGTTTATGATTTTCTAATTGAAGAATAACTTTATCGTGCTTATAGGTGATCAAGATTATAATGCAGATAGAATGGAACAGATAGGAGCAGCCATCCACATTGACATAATGAATGTAACTGCAAAAGAGCTAACGGAGGCTATTAAGAATCTCGTATATACTGATAAGTAAGTATGCAAATTTCTGGAAAACATTATGTATTATGACATTGACAATACTCGATTCACCGAAAGCAAAAAATGTAATTTATATTTTTACATTGTTCTACTTTTCAAACAGGTACAAAACCAGAATGTCGGAGCTCTCCCATATTTTCAAGGACAGACCGATAGATCCGCTGGATAACACTCTATACTGGACAGAATACGTTCTCCGGCAAAAAGACACTAGTCTCATGAGACCTTTGGGAATGCATCTTGCATGGTATCAGCGTAGACTTTTGGATGTCTATCTTGTCATTGGTGTGGCGCTGATAACAATATTTGCTGTTTGGCTCTCTGTGACATATTTAGTTGTTAAACTAGTACAACGGTTTTTCCGGAAGTCTACTGTTAATTCCAGAAAAAATAAGGCTGATTAAAATTGTACTCGTTTCCTAATTACTGAATTTGTATTCCAAAAACTGAATTAATAATACCTAAGCGTCAATAAACGTTGTTTGTAGTAATTATTCAGCTTTTCAATGCATATTTTATTGTAAAGGTTGTAAAACCATGAGAATTATGGGTGTTATGTCCAGAAAAACCAAATTTGATGGAAAGCTAATTAAATAATGAAATCATTTAAAAAGTATGGTATATTTAATGTGTACTTCATACATTGAAATAATTTAAATCTCATACAGATTTCAACAAGCAAATTGTTTGTTGTCGATTGGAACACGTACACAGTGATGATAATTTTTTGATAGCTTCAACTGAACGGGCAATAAAGTATTTAAATTGCTCTTTTAAGCCTGTTTGTTATATAACATGTTTGTTAACTTGGTGCAAAGGTCGAATATAGCGAAATATAATATTCAATACCTACAGATATTGATTGTGTACTCCAACATATAAATGTACTTGTTTGTCATAATATTGAGTATAATCGATTTGAGATGGATTCAATGCACCAAACAATTAGTTATTAATGGTCTAATATGAGATGTTTAAACCGCAAATTATTAAGCGACCATACGATACTTTAGATAATGAGTATCATCAACGAGTGCTAGAGTTTTTAAAGTCTAAATTGCATAACCTTTGCAGTGCTTATATCGGTCATAAGTCATAACTGTCAGACTGGATACGTTTTCGAATGTAATCAACTTATACTAAGTATATTCGATCAAGATAACCTTCTACGCATAATCTACCGTCACCATCTAATTTGTAAGCATTTATAATGAACTATTCGTTTCTGCTTTAAGGTATTCATTCAATTCATTTATATTCTTTTAATGGAAAAAAAACTTCTGGTAATAGTTTTCGCAAAAACATTAAAAACCTTAACTGTTGTCTAAACTAATATATCTGTCACCTGAATTTATGAAGTTTCAGTGTCTGTCACAGTGACATTATCATATTTTAAACATAGTTAACGATTCCTTCATGAAATCATTATATATGTATATATTGCATTTTTATCATTGTATTTTAACATGTTTTTAGTTGTTTGCCATTGTACGCCCAGAATTAAGCACATATAGAATTACATTAATATAAGTAGATGAACATTTTATTCATACATATGCGGGAACACATATGTAAAGTAAGTTATATATTAGCAGGCATATTTTTGCAATAAGTTCAATGGACACAATCAGCTTATCTGGAAAATTACTGCAGTATATCCAGTCGAAGGTAGGTAGCTAACATACTGGTAGAGCTTATCTGTGGGGTAACAAATCAGTTTATCTCTACTATGAATCAGACTGATGAACGTTGATTTTCACTCACCTGACATTTTCTGTGTTGTAAAGCACAAAAAATATCACTGTTCTTTTATACGTAGTATTAACCATGTTCTTACATGGTCAAGAGTTTTAAACCTTATATTTAAGAACTAAATTGAGTCCTAATTTTTTTCATTTGTTAAATACACTTTTTTAGAAAAATGGCACTTTTAAATCTACTTATTTTGAAAGCGTCGTTGATAACGGTCGTTTTACTGACCTTTGTAAACGCGGGCAAAGTTGAAATCGGAATTTCACATTTCAATGATATCAGTGGCCAAATACAAGCTTTTAAGGTAATAATTGATTAAATTTTTGCATTGATACATAATATACTAATGGCTGTACATGTTGTATCACCAAAAATAGAATGGCACCCATATCTCATCAAAAGCTCCGGAACCGTGTACTGACAACAAAGATCCAACATGCATTGGTGGTTTCCTCAATGTGGTTCATTGGCTTTTCGAAAAAGACGATTTTAATTTTGGAAGCGTACCTGACGCAAACTTGATTAAGTTGAGTAGTGGAAATATAATAGGTGGAGAAAGCGGATGGATATCTGCAGTTGACAATGGATGGACAAGGTACGCGAAGTTGGTAAATGGTTACATGCTCACCAAAACACAAGATTTTGCCGTAAGTTAACATGCATGCAAACAAATATTTTTACACCAACCATTTACTTGCGTAATTTTAAAATGATACTATTAATTAAATTTTAATTTGATACTTTCAGGCTCTTGGAATGAAAGAATTTGGAGCTGGAGTAATGCAAACAAAAACTTTTGTAAATGAACTAAAAACTAAAACAGGAGTGGCGAACACTTGTGATGATGATGCCAACTACAGCGGAACTGAAAAAGCTTTCTGTGATCTACTTGAAAGTAAGTTCAAAGTTGTTGAACTCAATGGA
Organism: Entomobrya nicoleti; assembly: GCA_034695465.1. Classification (NCBI taxonomy): domain Eukaryota; kingdom Metazoa; phylum Arthropoda; class Collembola; order Entomobryomorpha; family Entomobryidae; genus Entomobrya; species Entomobrya nicoleti. Next base: position 31,090 of record JAQFZG010000092.1, read on the forward strand.
AATCCTCCTGATACCTCTCTTAGGTATAAAATTGGCATAATAGGATTTGTTACACCAACTGTTGAGGTATGTATTTTAATGTTTTACAATATTTATCAACAAAAGTTACATCAAAAGGCGAATTTATTTTCTTTACTTCCGGTTTTGTAGCAATTATCTCTACCTGGCCAGCTAAAGTTTTCAAACGTATCGGAAACAATAAGGCAGATAACTGAGAAGGCAACAGATATTCCATTATTTATTGCCGTTGGCGATGGAAATCTTAAGATGTCCAAAGAGATATTGGATGAGGCTTCAAAAGTAAAGCTTGTTATCTATGGGGCTGGCTTATCGAACACAAACATAAGTACTATTTTTGAATTTAAACTTTCGTATCACGATTACATCAAACATTTAAGTTAAACTTAACTCGTGAAATTGTACAGGCGTAAACCCACAACCATATAAACAGGGCTTTATTGCAACTGCTGGAAGATATGGCTCATCTGTCGGAAAATTGCATCTTGAAATTGATACGGAAACTGATGAGATCGAACTAAAAGCTAGTACCATAAAAGTTACGGTTACTCCAACCAAATGTGAGTGTGGTTACATACGTATTTAGTTTTAGGTTAATATTTGACATATATGTCTGCATGCATTTCATATAACTGGTTGTTTATGTCTTTTATAGTAAATCCCGACGCAGATAAAGCAGTTGAGGATGTACAAAAATGGAATGATGATGTTAATGCTCAAATGGGAAAATTTATTGGACAATCCAGTGTTCCATTGGAGGGCGGTGAAACTTGTTGGAAAGAAGAATGCATTATTGGCAATTTAATGACAGATGCCGTAGTCCATTGCGTTTTAAATAGGTTTGAGCTTGATGACCCATTCCAACACGTTTTGCATTCAGTTTGGCATGGTGGTGCGTTCTTTGAGGATAAGGTGGATGGAAAGATAAGCGAATTCGATGTCCACAAGTGGCTTCCATACCATAACAATGTGCATTTGGTGAAGGTTAAAGGCAGTGATCTTAAAGAAGTATTTAAAATCAGTGCCACGGGTATAGACCCAGAAAAATTCGAGGCAAATCAATGGCGTCAATTTTTACAAGTTTCAAGTAAAATGTTCTACATAAAAATGTAATTATTCTTCAATTAGCTCCGACTATAAATGATTTTAATGTTTAAACTGCATTTATAGACGGATTTCAAGTCTTCTACGATACCACGTCAGAAGACCCCGAAGTCACTGTTAGAATAGTACATGATGACAAGGGAGTTCCTGAATTCGATGATTTGGTTGACGATAAAGAATATCATTTGGCTATACCCACTTACTTGTTTGAAGGACGTGGCGTGTACAATTTTAGCAAATCTATTTGGGTAGAGGAGAAAATTCCGCTAAAAAATGGATCAAGTTCAAATGGTATTTGACACAAAATTGGATAAATTTAATTATACCAGATATCTAATTTGCTTTAACCAAATAATCTGCAGTATTTGACGATGAATGTTTGGAGGACTACATCAAAGTTATGAGGCATATTTCCGTGGGATTGGAAGAAAGAATCTGGGTTAATAAAGATAATGGGGATTGTGGTGGATCTACTGGAGCACCAGGGACTACTCCCGGACCTGGAACGACAAGTGCTACTGGTACTACCGCCCTACCATCGCCACCACCGCCAGCAACTTGCCCAAAAAAGCAAAAAACTGCTGTCACTGTAACACGTAAGGGTGTTAATAATCTTTTAATTAACAACATAAATTAGAAAAGTAATTAAATGTTTTTATTGATTTTTTGAAACACAGTGACCATTGTTTTCTACACAATTATACTGGCGATAGGGTACGTTGGATATTTCTATGTACTTCCCCGACTACGCAGACCCCCACTTTCGGAAGAATATCCTCCAAACCAGTTGTAAAAATCAGCTCAACTGTGAAAAAATCACTTATTGTAAAAATATTATATTTAACATATTTGCACGACATATTTTGGTGTAATAATTATCAATTTAATTGTATTTCATTTAGAACTAAATAATATGTAGAATTGAAGAGTAAAATTTTTGACTGTTCGTTCACTTCAAACTGCATTTCGTGGTCATTTTTAAAATAAGCATGTAAATCATTTGTCATAGAAATCGAAAGCAATTTCGAATACAATTTTATTAGGCGCGAGTTCTCGAATCGGGGAAAATGCATTTTTCCTGCTGAGCGTTCTATGTCAGTTTTGTAGTTTCGTGTGATGGGAGAAGAGAAGGGAAGTAGTTTGATCAATTTTATTATTTAACTAAAAGTTAACTTCAGTAATTAAAATGAAGGAGTTAAAAGGTCAGTAACTTATCTTTATATTTAAATCAAATGTGTACTGATAACTAGTTAAACGTTTGGAGTTATCTTTGAAAAAAAAATATTGCATTTCCTTTTAATGTTCTTTCTGAAGGTAAGGGTAACGATCTCCAGTTCAAGTGGCAGGCAATTCAGGCCAAGGCATGGAAATTGCAGTGGTTGAAGTACTCCATTCCTCCATTGGTGATTATGGGATTATTCTACATGCTGCGCGAAGGGGTTCACAGTAAGTTAATTTAAACGTTAATTAAGATTAAAATTAAAATGGTGTTAGTTATCATGTTCTTTTACAGCGAGTATTTGTTCTTAATTAAAATTAAAGGCGGGGTTGAACCTGGTGTGAAACTGGCGGACGTTCCAGTGCTAACCTTTAGAAAATGGAAGTGGACCAAGGGTCGTCTTTTCGAAGAGGTCCCACAACTTCAGTGTGTATCAACAGCACGTCAGGCATGCCTTAGCTTTGTCAGTACCCCAAACGAGGTTCGGTGTTACAATAAAGGATTGGATGGGAATAACAAAGTTGTCGTAAGGTTTTTATTTTAGATAAAGTAAAAATTAAAATATTTCTAAACATAGTAATTAGCAGTTAATGATGTGACGGTTTATTTTTGTGATAGTGGGATTGCAAGGCAGACTTTGGCTTCCCCCAAACGGATCCTAGGATGTTCAAACAGATTTCCATAAACTGTGAAGGCTCCTACATCTATCCAGATGAATATGTGTTGAAAGGATCGTGCTACGTAAGTTCTTTTTTAGAAGATAATGGCAGAGGTTAGCAAGAAAAGTTAAATAATTTTACTTATAATTTCTGTGTATTTTTTACAGTTGATTTACAATGCTGAGCCTGTTCTCTCCAGCATTCTGAATGCAGTTCTAAACAGCATCATGCCTCTTGCGTTAATGGCCTTTCTTTATATCACATGGAATTCAGTTAAATCCAACAAGTAAAACTTCTTTGGCTGGCTTAATTATTTGGTTTTCTAAAAAATTATCATTTTAAATGTTTTTATTTTTTATTCCAGCCCAACCAAGACCAACCAAGTCAACTATGCACCTTCCAACAGTTGCAACTCCACCACCGGAATTTCTGAAGGATTGCCTTGTGCTGCGAGGGAAGCAACTCGAACCAGGGCCTCTAATGGGGAAATAATTGCGGTATGGGGTGGAGCTCTTGGTGGTGCAGCGGCTGCAATTCTGTGGGCAAGGCGTGACATGTGAGTTCTGTTGATTATTACGACTGTGCATGCACTTGTTTTAATGACGGGTTATAAAGTTAATTGTTTTCGTGTTCAGTTTCCCCATTTCGTTTAGTATGTTTCTTTCTGGAAGTACTGGCGCCATTCTCATTATCTTTCTTGTGTGGATTTCCCAAGCATTGAAATATTTTCAACGTCAGTTTCAACGGTTGCTCTCCTATTGTCGCCAATATGCACCTTCTTAAGAATTTCATTATGTTGCCCTACCTAAATATCGATTATCTAAACTAAACATTATGTCAGTGTCAAAGCCACCAAGGTTTGTAGTATGAATATAGTATATATTTTTTGTGGAAAAAATGATTTGTTATGATGATGTAGCCATAAACATGTGGAAATAAAATATGTTTTTTTAAGTTAAACAATAAAATGTTAGCTTTTTGCTTTTGCATTGATATTTTTAAATCTTAAGTTACCCCATTTTTCAAAGCTAAATTAGACCTTGCTTTGGATTTTTCTATAACTGCGCTCTTATTGTTAAATTAATAAGTAAAATATACTGTAATTAATCAATTAAAAATCACTTTTTATAAATTGATAAGACGATAAAACGTAGTAAGAAATGTACACAAGTTTAATGCAAGTGAAAAGGTATAGTTAGAATAAGTCGTGTCAAGTAAGCAAAGCTATTTTTAATAGTTAAATAATTTAAGTTGCATTTTTGTGTAATTAAAAGCTGACCGATTAGCAATGAACAAAGGAATAACGATAGCATTTTTAGGTGCCGCAGGGTACCCCGTATTTACCAAAATGTAGCCGCGTTATCGCTATCACACAAAGTTGTCATCTGTGTCGGCTAAGTTAAAAAGGCAATGCAAAGTTACTAGACCACTACTCCCATGATTTGAGTCACATTCATATCAAGCACCAGGATTTATGAAACCTTAAAAATGAAGTAATGTTCTGGTTAGTAATAAAAAATTATGGACAATTTATCTGTGTATTCATTAAATTGTTCAGTGTGCAAAGGAGAATTTGACAGTAAACAAGACTGGTTAAATCATTTGGTCCAAAATGAGCATATACGTTTGGCAAGAAGGGAGTACCGGCAGCAGAACTGGAACTCCAAAAATGCGAGGGAGTGTTCTTTAGTGATTTTTATGACTGATGGGTTAACACATCATAATGCCAGGAAGGTTATCCAGTGCTTATCGAGTTGGGAAACACTGGTTACTGATTTTGTTTGGTGGGAGGATAGGCCATTGGTTGGAACTATTCAGTTTGAAAGCAGGTAAGTTTTCTTTTTTAAAGAAACTGTGGAAGAAAGATTAGTAATTTCAATGGCAGTTCAGTACAAGTAATTAATAAAAAGCTGTGTATGTTATTAAATTAGGAGGCAAGCCTTCAAGGTTTTTAACAAGATTAATGGAGGCAGGAAAGATGGCTGTGTTCAGATTGACAACCAAAAATCTCATTTAAGGAAAGCGTGGAAATTGCATCAATTGGAATGTTAGTGCTATAAAACAATAATTAAACTAACGATAAGTTATTCTACACAGGTTTAATTAGTATATTTGTCTTTTTAAAGGGAATGCGATATTTCCAAAGGGTTGCCCAAATTCCCTAAAGGAAATTGGACCACCACCCGCTCTACAAGTGCCACACCCTGTCAGCATTCTTTCCTCAAACTTGACTGTAAATGATTTAGAGAAACCATTGGAACCCAGTGCGGACGAGGTCACAATTTTTCCGAAAGATTCCTTAAGCCATGCAGAAATCCCTGTTCCAACTTCATTTCCAGTAACTGTAGTCCAGACTGAAAAAGATTTGGTGAACTCAGTGGAACCCGACAATGCGATTGTTTCAAAAGATTCGGCCAACTCCCCACAAGTTACTGTTCCATCAACACCACTCCAACAAATGCCCAAGGTTGATAAGGCCCCTGGACTCCCTGAAATATCATCCCATTCCAATGATTCACGAAAAAGACGCCCTGAAGCTGAAGATAAACCGGAAACTCCTCCCAAAAAATCAAATTTTAACGACTCCGTTAAAATTACAAATCAACTCAAACCAAAGTCATGTGATAACCTCCAGTCAATCACATGGTTCGACAATAAGGGCATCGATAGATTACCTCATTTCAGTCTCAATTGCTTACCAAATAATGTTTCTGAGCGCTCCCTCTGTTACTCGTTTTATTACGTTCGAAAGTCAGTACAAGTTCGTGAAGAGGACTTCGAAGGTTGTCAGAAAGCATTAATTTCCTTGAAGCAGTTATTTCGTAAACACTATCACTTGAATGAGGTAACCTTGTTTCGCCACTGGTACCTCAAACTGAGAACGTTAAACCTTACTAATGACTTGCTCGTTTACCTATACGCTGTTAAATCCCATCCCAACATTCCAGACCGCATCTTTTGTGTACCAGACAAGACAATTAAGGAGATTTTAAATGAACCCGAAGTGAAAGCAAATTTCTCTGTATTATCTAACAATCACAATGAAACAGGCTGGAAAGTTAAGTACTGTAGCCCCAGCGGTATTACCATCAACTTCAGCTTGATGACAAACTCAAGATTCTTACCGGAAGTGCAAGTCTGCCGTTTGCTGGTGTACATGTGTACCTTTGACCCAAGATGTTATTCTCTCCTCACCTTGACTCATTATTGGGCTAAACTGAATTCACAAAGTTTTGGCTGTTTGGATGATGCTAAACTTAATCCGGATTCTCCAATGTCCTACTTTAGTTTACCAGAACCCCATGGCATGCAATGGCTTGTGATGTTTTTCTTGTGCCACCGGAAGTACATTCCTACACCCCGACAAATTCAGGAAAGACCTCACCAGATATTGAGGGATTGGGTCGCCAACACAGATATTGGATTTGAACCAGATTCCAAGTTTGCTGAAGAATGGGTTGCCAAAAATAGTAATAATGGAGTACCTAATGACTCTGCAGACCATGGAGAGGATTTTGTTTTTATGGCGATTCAGTTGTTTTTGGAGTTTTTAAAATTTTACGTGGAAAAAGCGGAGAAGAGTTGTGGATACATTTTGAATACTCGGGATGGGGAACTAATACCGACGGAAAAGTTTCTGGAGGATGGGGACTGGAAAGGGTCAGAATTGACACAAGAGGAAATAAAGTTGCTACTTGAGCTACAAAGGCAGAAAGACGACTCAAATGATTGCGTCAATAAAAAAGTGAATCTGAAAAGTTGGAAGTTGTACATGACTCATCCATTTGTAATTCAGTGGAGATTTTCTATTGCGAAGGAACAAAAAATGAGAATTATATTAAGGTCGATGAAGGTCACGGTTGACAAGTTGGAAAAGTATGTCAACGCCAAGAAAAAGTATGGGACAAGTCAGGCATACGTAATGTGTGGGGGCTTGGGAACGATTTTATTAGTTACCTAAATTAGCTTTGAAAAATCACTTGTAAAGAAAATATGTATTAAGTTAAATGACGTCAGTTGTCGTGGGGTACCTTTGTTATGTGTCAAATTGTCGGATTCACAACCACATGCGATGCAATGGCTTGTAGTGTTTTCCATGTGCCACCGAAAGCATATTTCTCCGCCTCGAGAAATTCAGTGGAAACGTTTCTGAAGGAAAATGGATGGAAACACACAAAACTGACTGTGGAAGAAATTAAGTTGACTTGATACGGGAATATACTCGGGAAAATAGTTGTTAAATTAATCTTTGCAAGTTGTACATGCTGCAGCCGTTTATTATACAGTGGAGATTTTCAATTACCAGACTGGAGAAAATAAATGTTTTGTTGGATTTGATGAACGTGACTGGTGAAAGGTTTTGTGAACATAAAGAAAAACCGTGGGGCAATGAGGCGTTTAGAGTGTGTGGGAGTTTGGAGATAATTGGGTGCGTTTCCTCCATTCCAAGTCAGCAAAATTAATGTAGTTAAATAGATAATGAATAAAAGTCAAACACATTTTGTTACACATGCCAAATAATTACATTTGTTTCTTTTATTTGTAACGGTTTATTTACATCTCATTCTCATGTAAAAAGCAATTCGGAAAGCAAAATAAACAAAGAAAACTTGGAAAACTGGTGATTCTTGCCTTAATAAGTTTTGGACCTTCGGCTTAGTCGTCATTAAATTGGTGCATGAAATTCCAACGGTTTCTGGGGAAGAAAGGGTTTTGTAAATATGGTTTCCAAATTGGCTTTGTTACTCGTTATCTTTCAAAAACAAAATTGCAATGTACATAAATATTTTGATTGAAAACAAATTATAAATTTTCGGCACGTGTGTGTACTTTGCAGAGAATGGGGGAAAGACCTTTTATTTCGCATTTTTGCATTACTTGGTTGCATGACTATCATACAGTCGGATTTGTAGGCTTATCTCTAATGGCTGAAACAAAAATGATCTCAACTGCTGACTTACGTCATCAGAAATGTGACGAACTCACAAATTTCCTTGTAATCTACACCGACTTTGCCTACTTCCTTCTCCTCTCCCCCTTCCGTTTAATACGCAATGAAACTGGTGGCTTCATCACAAAATCATGGCTCCCCCAAAAAATTTGCTGCGCTATTTTCTCATTTCTTAGTCTCTTTTGGCTTATCCGAGAACTTCGGTTATCCGTGCCTACAAACGCCAAAGAAAGTAAAAATCCTTCAAAGCACTTTGAAATGCTACTGGTTCTCTTCAGTTTCCTTGTTAAAGGTACTACAACAAAGAAGCTGTGGTTCAACCAAACTAGTATCCTGGATATAGTAAACTGGATTACCAATGGTGGTGAATATGGTGGAGTTGAAGCCCCAGCAGTACCAGTGGTCATCAAACGAAAAATGTGGATAACCCAAAAACTAGCCATTCGCCTTATCTGTTCTCTCTACACGGTCATGATACTAACGAATCTTGGAATTGGAAGGGGTCTCCATGGATCCTCCTATGGTACCAGTGGAGACAATGAAAGCTGGAGTTTGGAGTGGTGGTGGCGGAAAATGGAGGTGGCGGGGCAATACAATTTTTTCTGTACATCTTCTCATGATAACGTTGGGGGCAGTAGCATAAGTCAAACCTTAATTGCCATACCATCCTTAATTGGATTTATCATGAGACATGTTCTAGGGTCCTACGCCGACCTATTCCTTTTAATGGCTGTGCTGACACTTTGGACTGCAACGAAATCCTTTTCCCTAATTTTGGAGAGCAATCCAGACGAGGAATATTTACTCTCGGTTTTTATGAGTAAAGTTCAAGTGATCACTTTAAGTAGACATCCAAACTATAAGTGTGGAGGTCTCCTTGCTGCTAGTGCTGGAAGGGACTCCAAATGGGGCAAAGTGGAAAATTACCTGAAATCCTTAAAAATTCTTAGCAAGTTGATTAATCAAGTTTTTGGCAGTAATGTAACCATTTTTATATTGGAGGCGGTGGTTTACTATGCTACAAGCTTTGATCAGGTTTTTATTGAAAGTCATGGGAATGGGGGAAGGGGTCATCAAGAGTATGGGGCGATGATAAGGCTAGTTTTTTACTTTAGCAGTGCTTGTATCATTTTACTATTTTCGGCGGATGTTTGTCATCAGATGAATAGGTTGAAGGAGTGGTTGGGACAGGAGGAGAATAGGGGAGATGTGCCTCAGGACTGTTTGATGATGATTTTGAATGAGGTGGATTGCAGTTTGGTGGCTGTAAGGGGAAGTGGTATTTTTCCGGTGACATATACTCTGGTTGCTAATGTAAGTAAAAATATAATTAAAGTTATGATTAATTTTTTTTAAAGTTGACGAATAAGTTAAAAAGTAATCATGTGATTTTTTGTGGTATTTTTTTGCAGATGATGAGTATTACTGTTACATATTTTATTATTTGTGTGCAAGTTAGTGACTCGTAAAATGTCATTTCAAATATTTGAAAAGATTATCTTGAATAAATTGTATTTAAGCTTTCAAATATTGATATTTTGCATCTTTATCAGGAAAAATTATATTTAACGGGATTTAATGTTAGTTAATAAAAAATGAAAGGAGAGAATTATTTGACCTGAATTGAATTAAAGTCATCGATCATCCCATTCCCATATTTAAATGCAAGCCAACCAATCACAAAAGCATGTCAATCAATTGTGTCATTAGATTAAATTAAATTTGATGACAGATGACAATTTAAACCTAATTTTGACAGAAAAGCTTTAAAGTGGATTTTTTTTGCTGGCAACTGTCAACCTCATGGCCATATATATGAATATATACACATTCAATCAAAATGTTGCATAATTTTGGCCCGTATAAATTAATAAACTTGGACAAAAATGAGTTTATTCGCAAAACGATAACAGCGCCCAGTGGTCTCCTTTGCGCATAACGTCCTTACTCTCTGAATCACGTACACAAGTTATCAAAATGAAGACTCTAGGAATTTTAGTAGCGATCTTCTTCGGTAAGTAAACTGTGTACTCATTTTGTAATCTTTTTTTCTTCCTTTTTTAATATTTTTTTTGTGAAAACTAATTTCAGTATCTGCTGCATACGGATTACCATGGGAACCCATTGCCCGAACTGAAAGTTGGTGGATGGACCGTCACCGACAATTCTTGGAAAGTACATCGCGACTTGGTGACCAAATCAAAATAGTGTTTCTCGGCTCCTCTCTCGTCGAGTACTGGGGCACGGAAGGTAAACCAGTATGGGACGCTAACTATCCTAAACTTGGAGCCATAAACTATGGAATTGGAGGGGACAAAACAGAAAACGTTTTATGGCGAATTCAGGAAGGTGAACTGGATGGTCTGTCTCCAAAACTTGTTGTTCTTTACATTGGATCCAATAACGTACCTGTGGTTCCCAGCAATGATGATGTTGTCCGTGGAGTGAACACGGTGGTTACTAAATTACATGAGAAGCTTCCAAATGCAAATATTTTGTTGGTGGGCACCTTCCCAAGGTGGGATCAAAGCGATAACCCTAATAGCTTGAGGAGGATTAGGGCAATTGATGATACGCTCATTAATTTGGTGAGTGGAGATCAGAGTCGAAAAGGGCATTTTCTGGATTTGTTTTTCTTTTTGGCTCCAGCTTCAATGGATAGGATTTATGACAATTTGTATGTTGGTGATAAGCTTCACTTGAATAGGGTAAGATGATAAGGATAAAAAATATTATTGCATAAGTATCAATTTTGATAAGCATTTTTAATAATTTGGGGGGACTTGATACTTTGCAGGATGGATACGAAATGTGGGCAAGGGAAATGAACTCAACTCTTTATTCGTTAATTCGATAAATTATAGGAAATGTATTAACAAACAAATAAATTATTTTTAAAGTGTCAATACTAAAAATTATTCTTTCGAAAAATTTCTTTTGAAAATTCGGGCAAATTTTTAAAGACTTAATTGTCGTATTCATTTCCAACTATTCCAACTGTTTTTGAACAACTACATCAAATTTCAATGAAGCATACAAAGCAAAGCAGGGAAATTCCAGCATAGCTATTAAATACATAATATGCATCGCGTAAATATTCACAGTTTTTAGTGGTGGCGTAGCTACAACAATAATATTAAGATGATAATGAATGCAATCAATGCCACTTTATGAACGATTTTTACTTTTTACGGTTCAGAAAAGTATGTATAAAGTATGTATAATGGGAAATACAAAGTATGTATAAGTACATACATGATTTACAAGAAACGAACGGATTTTATTTTATTTAACTCATTTTAACATCAGAGTAGATTGCACAGTAACAAAAGTTAGTAAGTTATCGTTTCTTAAATAAAAAGTATTAAAAATGATAAAGCTTTGATTTGCTTACAATTTTACTTCGAATTAGACAAAATTATTTGCTTCGTTTACAATCTATTGGAAAATTAAGGAAATCCGTCAACAAATACCTTCTCCAAGAGAACTGTTGGCGCATTTATGATATATGTACTAAGTTAAGTACTTAGGTACTACTACGAATTAAACATCTTAATTTAATCATTTTACAGTTACGCATTCCCCCATCTAACAGACAGAGTTACAAAAATCAAGCAATAATTAATCTTTTTAGAAGAATAAAGTAATCAGATCTCATTTTGTCCAGATCTCCATCTCAATCCACCCGATTCTCAAACATTTCCCTGGTGTATGTAACATTTTCATTATACTTGAGATATATTCCTCTTGGTGTACATAAGGTTCCCCTGACCTCCAATAACTCTAGAGAGGGAATGAGTGTCCATATATTCGAATCAAGCATTTGGCCATACAACAGATAACTCCGTATCTTTAATGTAGAATGGCTGTCATATCTATTTCCCAGGTTAACTCGCCCCAGAAATAATATTTTAATCATTAAATGCTTCAAGGATGAAAACCACAGCAAAAAGTCGAGATTATGTTGGCGGTCATCTTCACCAATACCTACTGCAATTTCCAAAGTATTCAGCCCTGAAAACTGCATCCTTGTTGAGCCAAATGATGTACTGGGCTCACCGTGGATGCGATTTATATCCAGACGTTCCAGCCGAGAAAATTTCTCGAGTAAACTAGCAAATTGCTCCGGAGTAAATGAAACTGGAGGTGCAGGGAAGCACTGGGCATGGAGGCACAATTTTTTCAAGTTGGGGTTAGGAAATTTGAGTAACCGTAAAACGTCTTCTTTGGACTGCAATTCCACTTGTAAATGCTCAAGATTGATGAGTCCAAGTAAACACTCGTCTTTTAAATTCGCAAATGAGTCCTTGTCTAATTCCAGTCGGCGAATTTGTGGCGAAAAGTAAAAGGACAATGCACTGCTCATTCCTGTTTCACTAGTACATGCTACCTTTAATCTTTGTAGATAAGGCAGTGGGGGTAGCGGTGAGTTCCCGATTTGGAGTGCCACGTTGGCTTTGCTTGATCCTTGGCCAGTCTGGCCAGTGAAGTTGCAGTCAACGGTAAGGTACTTTAAATTGGGAAGATGAATCAGTGTTTCCTGAATTGCTTGGTAGAAACTGATTTGGTTGTGAGATCCCCGAAGACATTCTATCTTCAAGTTCCAAACGTGCTCGCCATATTTTCTCACCAGTTTCGATACGGATTTCCAGAAATGTATTAAATCTGTTTTATCATTCACAGATAAACACAAAAATCTTCCAAATAGCGGATTTCCGAGATAATCTGCCATTTTTTTCAAGAAATATTCGATTCTTGTATGGTCTTTAAAGAGATACGCAAACAACCCAAGAGTGAATTTCTCATCCAATGCTTGATCAGGGAGACGCCTTTCAGAGGCGATTTGATTGTTGCTCAAAGCATCATCGGCATCGGGAATTAAATTTGGAGACTTCCAGTTCGCAAGTAGTGTGCACACATCAGCATTCCAACTTGCACAGACAAGTCGGCAGTTTTTGATATCCTTACCAACTAAATGCTTGCAAATTAACGGAAGAACCTAGAAAAGTAAAAAAAAATGTACGGTAAAATTTTGAAGTTAGAGTGGAATAAGTACTAGATTGTATAAAAAAATCATAGAATTGTGATAACATACATTTTTAAACATGGCAATGGTCTTTTTTCTTTTGGTCACCCAAGGCTCCAACCGTGGAAAAGCTTGGCAAAGCATCACCAAATCTGATGACCGATTCATATTTTCAATAATAGGTTCCCAAACCTAATTCACAAAAAAAAGCATTCATCATTAAGTTAGTAAACAGATAAGCTAATCCGTTCGAAACAAAAACCTTAGAAACTTTAATTAAAAATCAAATATTGAATGTATAACTTACTTCTGCAGGAAACACAGCAAACGGATTTTGAAGTGGCATTGGTTCGTTCGATCCCGGAAATAAGGGATTTTCCAAGCGAAATACAGTCTGCTCCACCAACCTATCGTTGTCCTGCATCAACCGACTAATCTTGGCTGATTTTTCAGCGTTTTCCTTAACTAACGCATTCTTCGCAGCTTCCAAATCATTCCAATTTCTTTTCAGTCCCTCGCTTCCATGAGAACCTTGGTCCTTGTCATCTCCACCACTGCCCCCAGCATTACCACCTAACCCGAAGTCCATTGTCACCTTCTCTTCCTTTTAAAACAACAGTTTAAAAAAATCACAATTAATTAATTCATTAAATACAATCATAGACACACACAACACAACTGACTCAACAATCTATTAACCGAAAGACCATTACGTAATTATTTAAATAATATACCGCGACAGCAATAAATACACAATTAAGAATTTAACCAAGGGATCATTCAATAAGTATGTAACGCACTTGGGGGGAGAGGGGGGATCAGACGGAAGCGTGACACCCTATGTTAAGCGGGGTATCCTGTAATGTTAAAAAAGCGTGACATGGGGGGTCCGAAAAAACGTTTTTTTTTGCGTGACATACTTATTGAATGATCCCCTGAACCAGTTTAATAAAACAGAAATTAAAGCTGATTTAGTTGAGGTGGATTACTTAATAATAGGCCAACGACCCAACGTACATTTAAAAAACACTTCACTTTTAATTTAAACAAACAAGTAATTAATTTTTAATTAACTACTAGCAATCAACCAACAGTTCGCAACTTTTGTTGAAAGGGTTCGTGAGTGGGAAGGAAGCAAAAATGCAGCTGAGCTACCGTGTCGTCTTCTACTTCCAACTCCAACTTCATGTTATTATGTGTTGTGTGTTGTGTATTGTGTAGTATGTTGATCATCACATCACTATCGCACGAAGCCATGTATACACAACGACAACGCAACGTTCGTAACAAACAGCAAAGGAACTCGAAACTCGAACAGCGTTCTTCGCCACCAGAGAAAGTAAACAAGCTTTCAAGCTTCGCTTCGAACATACAATTTTAACTTCAATTGATTTCCCGCGCACGTACATTATTTTTCCACATACTAATTGACTCTTACTTTACTGCTCTCTATGTCATTCATACATGATATTGGTGGAAACTTCAGTGACAATGTTGGGAGTGGACAGTGGATACAGGGTACTCATTGATGGTGAAGGATTAACTTGGAGGATTAGGGCAATTGATGACACTTTAATTGCTTTGGTGAGAGGAGATCAGGAGCGAAAGGGACACTTTCTCGATATGTTTTTCTCTTTGGCTCCAGCTTCAATGGATAGGATTAATGAGCAATTTTATGTGAATGATAAGCTTCATTTTAATCGGGTAAGATGATAAGATTACAAATTCAATTATTTGCATATTCATTTTGATAACTATTTAATTTTTGGGGTAATTTGAAACATTTCAGGATGGATATGAATTGTGGGCAAGAGAAATGAACTCTACTCTTTATTCGTTAATTCAATAAATTATAAGGATTGGATAACATGCTAATAAACTGTTTTTAAAACTTTCGATTAAAAATATTTATCCGGCATAATTTTATTTTCAGACTTAATTAAGTTATTAATTTCCAATCGTTTTCTGATAACGCATCGCAATCCAATTGCGAGAACCATGCAAAGCATTGAAATTCCAGCGTAAATATTAAATGTATATTTATCTCGTAAATCGACCTTTGTAGCTGTTAATATAACAGCATATGATCCAATAATTAGTAAAAAGTTTTCTAAATAAAAGGAAAGAAACACTGGGATACAGTAAGACTGAAAGTCGAAACTCATAAAAAGGGAACGCCATGCGTAGGTGAAAGCACCGTACACACCGGTATCAAGTAACACTTTCTTTTGACGTTTGGACCCCAGAATTGATACAAAAAAGATGTGGACCACAGCTCGGAAGGTAAATTGACCAAGGAATGTGACAATGAGAACTTGGCCGAATGAGTAGTTGTGGAAGTAGAAGCAGGCAGTTGATTTGAGGATCCCGTCTGCATAAAGTCTTGACTCTAAGAAATTCAGAGAGAAAAAATACTGAGATATTAAAAAACGGACAAAAGTACTATTTTTAAATTGGGATCAAACCGATTGACATGAAATTGAAGAGAAATAGTGCAACACGCCAAGGAATACTGATATGTTCAATCTTCCATGCATCTTTGGTTCTGATACGGGTGAACATATGATAATACGGGATGACTGTGGAGTACATGTTGGATTCGGCTAGTGCAAAAATGCTTAATATTATGCATGCTTTCATCCATAAATCTGTTCAAAAAGAAAATGAACACTTTCACTTAAGGTTATATTCCATAATTGCACTTGTTTTAAATTGAAAAGCTAAAAATTAACCTTCAGCGTGAATTTCCTTTTCCCAAGACCATGTGAGTATGCGCACTGTGATTTGAACAAACGCTTCCGGTGCTGCTCGAAAGAAGCTTTCGTATTGTTTCATTCTTGTAACTAGAGATTCCAGCCTGGCAAATCTTTCGGCATGCTTTTCGTGAAAACTCAGGTAAAATAGCTTTAGGGAACTGTACAGAAATGTATTTCATACTTAATTGTATTTCAACTGCTTTGTTAAAATTGGTTTAATTTAAGTTGTTTGTCAATTAAATGTGAATTACCTTACAGATGGCCCCAAGACTGGTAAAAACATTAAATTTTTCCAAATTACATTTTTGCAGCCGAGGATCTCCATTTCATGTCTTTCCTCGTCACTAGAAACAATTCAGCAAAAATCATCTTTAATTAAAACTGGATTTCATTTTGTATTTAAATCCTGTTGACTTAAATTGACTTGTGAACTTACTCAGAGAGAAAGGTGAAAATTCCAATAAAATTGAGTAGTATTGGCAACAGCATCAGCCAAGCAAAAATATCAGAACTGTTACTAAAATGTAAATAAGACACATAAATGACCAGAGCTATATCTGCAAAAGATATACAGAAACTGATAAACGCCCAAATAATCTTGGTCCATTGAAGATGTTTTTGCTGTTGTTCCTCGTTTTCTTCTATTCGTTCTAATAGCTCCTTCGCGGAGAAATTTTGATTTATTTCCATTTTGTTTCCAGGCAATAAAATTAATGAGCTTTTGAACTTTAAGCTACTTTGATCTTTTTCGCCATTTTCTGTTTTTTCACTTGGATGATTCATGGTAACGTAATTTTGGAATTTAAAAAATGTAAAAAAATTGCAAATGACTTTAGCTTGTTATTTTTTTTACAAACCAATTGTTTAAATTGCACTGCAATGGAGTATACTTTAATTACACAGGTGTCCCATTTGGTTAAACATTTATTATTATTGAAAAATATGTTTCTTTTTTCAGCTTCTTACATCTTTAGTCAATTTGTTCAACAAATACAACATGTTAGTATACAATATAAATGGCATCGTTTCATGTTTTTATTCCTAAGCCTGACCAAATACACAAACATTGACATAAGCTTGCAATTTGGTAAGCGAACCAGCATGACTTCTTTGCAGAAAAAACGGCTCAAACCATATATGAATGCAAGCATAACGATAAGCAAACAATAAAAGTATTGATTAGCCCACGTTTTTTCCTTCGTTTCATGTGTAGGTCAGCAAAGTCATTTTATTCTTAACAATTTTTTATATACGTAATATCCTTCCTCGCCCAAGAATCGATCCGATACACGGATGACGGATGAAAAGTTTAGTGCTGCTGCTGCTGTGAAGCACTTTTGGCGTGTAGCTAAGATTAATAGTTTTTATGTTCAAAGAAATTGTCTGAAAATATCAAAAATACATGAATGAACGAAGAACATAAATGAGAAACAGCAGCCCGAGTCCATACTCCCTAATACACTGCTGACATGCAGACTTGATGAATTATGGTTATTGGTCATATGAATTTTGAACAAAGTTGAAAGTCTGCTCTTGTTCCTGTCACCTGTTATAAATTTCAAGCTACAGATTTCAGAGTAATAGCTCAATAGCTGTGTTCCTAGATGAGAGAAATGGAGAAAGTATAGAAAATATATATTTTATAGTCGTTATTTCAAGGTCGATTTTTCTCTCTGCGTGTGACTGAAATGCTATTATATCATCGACCAACAGCGGTATAGAATTTCTTCTGACATTCGTATTTCTTCTAAGCTCAACTCAAGTTTAAAATGCCCTGAAAAGATTGAAGTAATTTGATATAGTCACGACAATGCAATGGGGAAAAATAACCACTTATTTATACTTATTACAGCATTACACAATATATTTTTCTTATATATTTAAGTTTGAAATTCAATGAATTAATAAGCATGATGTAATGTTACAATGAAATGTGAAAGTTTTCCAAAAAATATAGTAAATTTCATTTTGCGTAAGCACATGCACATGACATGATGATGATGACTAAGCCCATATTGGTTTTAAAAACGTTCAGTAATTTCTTTGCTCATTACTGTAATTAATACATAATTGCTAAATAATATTTACAAGTTTACAATGTAGGCGTGCTAGAAAATTACTTTATTTTCCTGCCCTTGCAACGCCTCCCAGGTTTACGGTGTCGATTGTCGTCGGTCATTGTACAACTTTCTATGTTATAGCACTGCTTCTTCCTAGCTTACAAAACACCAGTTGCTATTTTACCTTTACCTTATTATGTTTATTCAATTGATATAATGAAATAGGCATAGTCATAAATAAACATTCCATTATCAAAAGAGCAAGGCTGCTTATTCAACCCTTTTCCAAAACCTAATACCTAATCGTCACGCGTTGCTTTAAAAGGTTCTAAATAATTGTACATGTGTTGATTGTCTGTTAGCTGGTCACAAGACAAACTATTTAGGTAGTCCATAATGTTCGAATAACATAAATGAATGAGCTTTCTCCTTGAAAGCTTCATTTTTCCCGACTGACAGATGTCTTTTTAACTTTCACTTTACCAGCCACAATGGACACCTTGCTTTCCTCCAACCTTACAAACTTTCTAAAAATCTACACCGACTTTGCCTTTTTCCTCCTCATTTCCCCAGTTCGATTCTCACGTTTCCCCAACACAGGACACTTCTACTTGAAATCCTGGTGGCCCCAAAAACTACTTTCTTTTCTATTTTCCTTCCTCTCGCTCTTTTGGCTACTTGCCATGATTCGCCAGTCAGTGCCGATGGACAACGAGAAAAATCCTTCCGTCTACTTCGCTCTAGTGCTCAACATAATTGGTCTCTCCGTGAAGTTGACCACAGTTAAAAAGTTCTGGTTGAATAAACACGAGCTCCAAAACATTTTAAACTTTATTGTCCGAGACTCCCATGAACTTCCTTTAAGTAAACCTATTTTAGACAAAGCTAGTAGACAACTAGGAGTTTATGCCCTTTGCACAGTGTACACTGTCGTGGGAATAAGCAATTTCGCTACCGGGAGGGGCCTAGGTCATATTTCTGATTGGAGTTTGGAGTGGTGGTGGTCCAAGGCTACAATGGCAGGTTGCTATCATTTTTTCCTCTCCAACTCAACTTGTGTTACCGTAACAACTTCTCATTGGGGTGGGGTGGTGGGTATCCTCTCAGCAGTTGGCTTTTATCAAAGGTATAAAAATAATTATGCTGGCATAATCTTGTGCTTATCAATGGTTTAATTAACAATTAAGTTTAACTTTTGTCAGACATATACTTGGGCTGTACTGTGAGCTTTTTCTATTGACTGGTGTGCTTACCATTTGGACGTGTACTCGTTCATTTGCGTCCCTTTTGGAACAGGACATTGCATTCCAACTAAACTTATCAGATAATGATGATAATGATAACCATAATGACATTTTCATTTTTACTAAAAAGTGGTTTAAAAGTTCCAAAATAAGTTTGGGATACGATCAATGGCTACTCCGTCATCGCCAGTATCGTGCCCTTCAAAGATTAGTGAACTTGATAAATGGAGTGTTTGGCACAAATATGACTTTATTTCTGGCTGACGCCATTCTCTACTACTCTACAGGTGTTCACGAAGTGTTTGTTCAGGACAGTAAAAATTATGATTGGAGTAAGGTGTTCAGACTGACTTTTTTCTTTTTGAACACTTGTGTAATTCTTTTGTTCTCGGCGGATGTGAATCATCAAATGAATATAATGAAGGAATGGTTAGCACTGGATAGGATTAAAGGAAATATACCGATTGATCAGCTTCATATTTATTTAAATGACTTGGAAATGAGGGTTGTGGCGGTGAAAGGAAGTAATATATTTTCACTGACATTTGCGGTGATTGCACAGATTGTGGCGTTGACTGTGACGTATTTTGTGATTTGTGTGCAAAATTAAAAATAAACATTTGCGAAAACAAAAGTTTCAGATGGAGTTTAATTTTGAATTATAATTAGTTCGAAATTTATTAATCAAAAGTATGTTTATGTTTGTGTGCTCATTCAGTCACTTTAATTTTGGCAACAAGGTTCCTAGTGATTTTACCCGTTTTTCCCGTTGGTAATTCAGGAATAATGTAAAGACCTCCTTTCAAATGTTTGTATGATGGCAATTTGGCTGAAAAAAGGAAAGAATTTATATTCAAAGATAGAATAAAATTTTAAAATCACCTTATACATTTGCTTATATTTATGTATTTTTTAAACCTACAGTGAGTGTACTCCATAATTTCTTTAATTAATCCGGGTGTAGGTTGAGTTCCTGCTGTAACAGTAACAAAAGCACGGGGAAGATCGCCCAAAGGATCGGGTACGCCAACAACACATACCTCTTCAACTGCTGGATGTTGACCTATTATATTTTCTAGTTCACTCGGAGATATCTAAAAGCGTACAAGCATAGTAAGTAAATATAGGTATGCAAAAATTATTTACCGCTAACCTTTTATCATAAAATTAGGGAAATTGAAATAAATAGAAGTGTTCCATGCTCCAAATTTAAATGTAACATACATGGTAATTACAATACTTAAAGATT
The DNA here is from genome assembly GCA_034695465.1 of Entomobrya nicoleti. NCBI lineage: Eukaryota > Metazoa > Arthropoda > Collembola > Entomobryomorpha > Entomobryidae > Entomobrya > Entomobrya nicoleti. The sequence goes on from JAQFZG010000092.1 coordinate 51,376, forward strand.
TCCTTGAGTCTGTCAACCACATAAAGAAATCCGTCTTCGTCATAATAGCCAATATCTCCTGTTCGGAGATAACCATCAATAAAGGTATTTTTCGTACTCTAAAAATTAAGTAAAAATTACACTTTTGAACTTTTTATGGAAAATACTTGACTAAAATTAAAAGGCGCATGCATATATATGTCATATTGTATTAATTGAAAATGGGAACCTCAGGCTTATTAAAGTAAGAATCAAACAAACATTCATTAAAAATACAAATTTCCCCTTTTTGATTGGCTGGCAAAGGCTTCAAGGTTTCCAAGTCTCGTATTTGAATTTTGGAGCCCGGAATAGGTCTTCCAACTGCAAAATCTGGTATACCTGTTAAATTAAATTATAAACACATGTCACTTTTTTTTAACTTACTCTGCGAACGAATTAACTTAAGCAGAAATATTCCATTTCATTATACTTTTATAAGCTAGTTTTCCATCAGCTCCCAGATTATATACTGCACTCGTTACAACAACGCCAGTTTCAGTAAGACCATACACCTAAATATAAAATTAAACTTAAGTCATACCTTTAAGTGGATTATTTATTCCAACAATTAGCTTACAATAACCACATCCTTAAGTGTAGGAATCCGAATAAGAGCATTTTTAATTGCCGGTGTAATCACTGAACCTCCAGTGATAAGATATTCCAAACTACTGAAATCATAATCCTTAGCTTCTTGAGAGACCAATGTCAACAAGTATGTGGGATGGGAATAAATGCATCCTGGCTTCAATTCATTCACCATGTTCCATAGCACCTCTTTCGTAAAATTTCCCATGACAATGGCCGTTTTCCCACAGGCTAAAAGGCTATACGTGAATAAACTTCCACCATAGTGGGTAGCATGGCAAAATAGGATATTTGGCTTGTTTTCAGAAAATGGCTGATAAGAAAAGTAGTTTATTAGTTGGACCATAGTTGAGTGAGTAAATACAGCGCCCTTTGCAGGGCCTGAGGTTCCGGAAGTGCATAGAACAAGGGCGGGGTCATCACCACAAACTTGTAGTGGTGGGCAATCAGTGCCATCATCAGTTTCCAAAATGTTTCCAATGGAAATGTAGTCCGTGTGATTTTCCGTCGTGATAAGGGTAACTGGCAGATCAAGGTCTTTAAGGAGTTCTTGGTTCTTTTCAACTTGATTTTTGTCGCATAAAAGAAAATTGCACTTGTGTTCCTGTATTCGGTCTAGTAAGGTTGCTGTATGGAAAATATTAACATTATTGTATTACTTCTTATTAATTTAAACTAATCACTTCATCTAAATTTTCACATACCTGCATCATCATCCGGATATGAAGCCCGACATATACCGTTTGCCCTCCAAACGCCGGCTAAAAATATGTGCAGTTTAATCTGCTCCACTGGCATATAAATCACAACATCGCCTTTCCTTAGACCCAATTTATAGAGTGCACTGGAAATTTTCTTTGTTTCCAAGTCAAACTGATTGAAATACCGTTTTTCTTTGGAGATGGCATCAATCTGCGAATAAAAATAAATTTTTGGAAGGTAATATCATTAACTGGTAAATATATATAATTTGGGGGTGTTGACTAAAATATACCTCGTAATAGTCCTTTCCTTTTTGAGAGAATTCCTCTGATTTTTCTAACAAGTATTCTGGGAGAGTTTTTGCTGATGGAACCTTAATTAACGGCTCGGTGGAAGTAATGGAGAATTCGGTGCTTCCCATTTTTAAACTGTTTAAAAATATTGCTATTCGCTAATCAATACCTTAAAACCATTCAGCTGGACGACTAAACTGTATTTAAAAAAAGGTATGCAATAAAATTAATGGAAACATACTATCTTGAAAAATAATTACATATTTACATCATTCAAGGTACTTTTAATCATTTTGCTTTTGATAAGATTTGACAAGGAAGCTAATCAGGCCATGATCATAGGAAGGGCATGGTGAATTATCGATGTACTAAGATGTTTTTCCTTTAAAGTGACAGTTCAGGTTGAAAATGCTGTCATATTTACTAATTAAATACATGTAAAAGGTTAAACCTGAACACGAAGTCATTTTACATCAGATATCGTATGTTTATTCTTATGTTAACTTCATAACTGACCATCTTTAATCCAATCACTCTCATTTATCAATACTTCTTAACTTTTACTTGATTTTTGTTGTTTAATGATTCAACTCGTTTTGATCTTAATACTGCATTAATGCAGACCGTGCTAAGTCAGGCACATCAATGATCAATGATGAAATAATTAACTTGCTCGGAACTAAAAATGCAAATAGTCATTAGTGTAATCATTCAACAAACATGGATTTTATAAACGTAGATGTCGTTTTTAATGTTTCTAAATTACTATGCTTTTAGTTCGAAGTTATTCCTTCGTTGCCAGCCATCCGGGCCTAAATTGGTGTGGTCACATGTGACGA
>JAQFZG010000093.1:0-53775 GCA_034695465.1 Entomobrya nicoleti
CTTGGTCAAATGACGTACACTGGTGTATATGACTTTGCTCTAAAAATCCTTGGTCTAATGTCGCATTGATCTAAAAAGTATTGGTCAATTCACGGGACACGATTGTTTGTTATGTATTCTATACCGGATCTCGGTTTTCCACCTTTTGCTTTTATTTGGCTATTATGGTCTGGTTTTGATGTTTGACGCACACGTTAATGTAATCTTCCCCTTGGCGAATAAAACAATGTCATCAAAGAACCATTAATACTTATCGTATGAAAAATTTGAGGCTAGGAACTTTGTGTGCTGTTTATTTTCACGAAAACATTCATTTTGAACAGAAACTAAATCAAAAACGACGCAATTAGTGAAAGTAAGCTATTATATGTGAAGAATAAAATAAATTCATTAAAGGATTTTCAAAAAAATCCCTGATAGTGACTTTGAGGAAATTATCATGTGTAACCTTCCTTTCAAATTAAATGAGGAAGTTTTTCAAGGACTTTACATCAATGAAATACATACATCAAACTTTCAAGTTTGCCACATGCACAGATTTGAATGAAATTTTGGTTCTAGTTCTACCGACGAATTGGACTCCCAAATTGGACGTACTATTGAAAAGGATTTTACTTGGTGATTGTTTAAAATTATATGAAACTTAATCTCCTCGATTTTATCCTATCCACTTACTCTTATTCAATTTAAGCAGTAATGAAAAGCTTAACTTTTTCGGAGAATACTACCCAATAAATTCACAAAATATCCTGTTAAATCAACTGAGTTATAGATACTTGAACCACATAAAAACCTACGCCTTCCCTTAACCAGTCTACCGTGTAATTTAGATTCTACTTTGTCGAATCTGTGAAAATACTAATAAAAAATGTTTGGAGTATATTTGTAGCTTCCGAAAAAAGTGGATATTTCTTCGATTTCTTCACCGGAACAAACATGTAGAATCAACAGAAGTTTTGGAATCCTGAAAACCTCGGTGAAATCACTTCAGTTAAGCTTTCATTTCCTAACGAGCGCTTAACATCAGAAGAAAAATGTTAAAAATTCTGCGGAAACGTTTTCTGTTGTTTTTTGCCATCGAAAATAAAAATGTGTGTTCATTAATTTATCTGAACGCAATTCCTAGACAACAAGCTTGAGCACGTAACATTACAAAAATAGATATATTTTTTTCCACGTTTTCCTACTAGTTGAGTAATTAAATGCGTGTGCATGCCTCAGGCAATCATGTTCTTTATTACGAAGAAAAAAGTTTAGGTAGCTTTCGCTGATAAGTTTTAGTACTAAAATGTCTAAACCAATTTGAAAAAACATTTCGTCAGAAAGCAAGAGCATCATGCATCATTTGCCTAAATAATATATACTTTGTCCCTATTAATTTTTAACGGGCGGCGTTCATTATAGCATCATATCCTGTAGCATTATAAATTAATCATTTATTTTTACCTTTTACACTATCCTGCCGAAAGGTCACTGAACCATAACATGCCATCCGATGATGGACTAGAAGCGACTTTAATTACCCATCATTAAAGTTACCTTAAAAGGTGGTTTCTAATATTTTGACCTTTCTATGCTTGCTTATATGAAAGTAAATACTTAATTAAAGTACTAACGAAGCGAAATATCCTTTGAAGTATACTTTTCTTGAATTTTTGTACTTATCAAGTGGAACATACTTAAATTCTTAAAGCAATTTGAAGAAACCTTTCTTATTATTAGAAAACTATAGAAGCCAACTCCCACAGAAAAGGAACATTTACTTTGAATTAACCTTCAGCTATGATAAAAGAAAATTAATTTTCAAAGAAAATGCCTAGCAACACTTCTTTATCAGAAACAGATACCATAATGTCTTGATATGAATCTGCTTATAAAGTCTACAAAATTGGATAGAACGACGGCAGTGAAAAAGGCAACGACGTCATGTGGCATATGGAAAACGTTTACGTAATATCTTAAATAACAACCAGTACATTTGATTTAAATGCCTTCGCAGAAGGTTAGGACGCTAATGAAAACATGTCTTGTTTTAATTCGAGTAATTTCAGAGAACAAAAATGTCTTAATTAGAGTTAATGTTTTTGTACGGTTCTCATGTCTTAAGATAATTTGAAAAGTCCCACTCTTCACAAAAAAATCACATCCTTTAAAGACATAGCTAATTTTCTGCTGCTTGAGTGTAGCTCTCAGTTGAAGAATTACATTTTGCAAGAGATACCTAAACGGTAGCTTAAACTAAATAACTTAGAAAATTTGACGCGTTTCAAAATTGAAGTAAATTATACATTTCTGCAAGGCAACGTGCATCCAAAATATTTACAAAAAAACGTGCTAATTATTTTTCACGTATGAATTCTTCCTGCAAATTATTAACCGCAAGTAAACACACGTGCTTAATTGGTAAAATATAGTTGCTTATTTCGGAGAAGCTGGTATCAAGCATTTACACTTTAGGAAAATTTTCTGCTTCGCATTCCACAGTGATTCTCCCTTCTAGTTTAAGTATTGTTTTTTTCTTCAGAGATCTGCACTGGTTGGTTTGTCTAGTTTGTTTGGCACACGTGTCGAGATTTACGGAGGTTTCCTGGTTTCACCCAAAGAACTAATTCGGACGATTCATAAGAAGTGCAAATATTTATTTGACGAGCTCTATTGTATTCGAATTCTAACAGAGTAAGTAAAAATAGATTGTTTATTAAAGCGAAAACGGAATATTAATACGGGTAAATAAACCAGCGTCTTTTTAATTCCAGGGTATTGACACCACTGCAGCATGTGTTCAAAAATGTGATTTCAAACGAAAATATGGTTGGAAAAACTTTAGCAGCTTTTACCGAAATTATCCATTCGTCCATGAAAAAGTCAACACTAAATATCCTGTAGTCGGGAAAAAGGCCACATATAAACCTAATTTTTCAAGCTGAGGTTTTTTTTGAGAAAACCTTGACTTGTACCAAAGTACATCTTATTTAGTTTCTTTAGTTTAGGTTAAGATAAAAAAACAGCAACTTTTTCCTCATCTTACAGTTATTAATTATTCAGACTTGTAAGGCCACAGGAAATTATACGTCCAAGACAAACATTTGAAAAGATACAAGATGACAAAAACAGAACGTAAAATTGAACTAATATCCGGTTATTTGTTTAACGTAAAAACAATCGAAAAGGTTTCTACGAACGATTAAAATCAAGCACGAACTCAAAGTTCTGTGACGGGTTGGGATGTTTTTGCTAAAAAAAATTTGGCGTATTTCCCTGAAAAATACATAATTTTGGTACTACAACATATATTTTACATGACTAAATAGATGAGCCTTATATGATTCTGTAAAAATTTTGGCCGAATATGATGAATATTCTGTAGTACAAAGACGAATTTCTTTTCTCAATTTGCATATACTATAAAACTAATGTATGTGCTGGTATAATATCCATACAGTCGTTGACAAAATATGCAGATACTCTAATCAATTATTTAAGATTTCATAAAATTGTCCTTAACTCATTGTTCGCTTTTTTAGCCATTCCTAGCCGATTCTATTTTCATTTTACCTGTATTAGGCTGAGGTTTTCGTTGTCAAGCTTAGTTTATTTGATGCACTTTAAGAGCAGAAACTTAGTTTTGATAAAGTAGATCGCAAATGGGTTACACAAATAAAAAAATAAAACTGACCGCAAATACCACTACGCTTTAACCAGCATATTTGTTATTTGTCACGTTGATTGCCATTCTGCAATTTCGCATATCAGCAGGATTGACTTCTCAATGTATTATATTTTTTAATTTTTCAATTTGAAGCTTTTAAACCGATGTTTGGTGATACACCTTACCACAAATGAATTGTATAAGATTTTATTATATGAAGAAACCATTTCTGTGTTTAGTATACAGTTTTGAGATTAAATATTTACAAAAGGCAAATAAAATGCTAAGTAGAATCAAAACCATAACACAGATCGTATTAAGCGCCAATTAGCCTTTTGATTTTCACCATGACTCCCACAAGCTTGTGCTTCAACATGTGCGAATATGTAATATATATCACAGCTCTGATATCTACATTTTCACTATATTATTTTGAAAAACTAAAGTCAGCTTAAAATGTGTTCACTTAATTGGGAGACTTGTGTGAATGTCCCATATACATATACATATAGCATTCCGACAACACATGGCACCTTCCATGAACTCTGGCGCATTGACAAACATGTGAACTATTGCAAAAACTCCCTTTTCTCCAGGTACACCCAAACTCATTTCACTATTCAAATAAACATGTCAAATGTTTTTCAAGCTTAAGAAATTATGTAAATGTTTGTGTCATTCGTTTTACGTACATTCCTTGAAAAATACAATTTCTGATTAATTTGCAAAGCATTGCAAATACATTTGTTTTAATGCAATGTGACTACAATTACTCAGTATTGTCAGTAATTGGTGACTTGTTTAACTTTTCTCATAAAATCTAGTCTTAATTTAAGCCCATCTTATACTATTGCGATATTAGTAATAAATATAGTTACAGATTGAGTAGAGCAAAGTAGTAATAAGTAAATATTTGATTCTTTCAAACATACTCAGCATTTCATTAAAACTTCATTAAAAGCTCACATTTCTTAAACGGATTGCAACAAATCTACATGTTCGTTTTTGCAAATTTACCTAACAAACTGGTTAAGAAATACAGCTAACAAATTAATTGTTACTTTGTCTTTGAAATTCATAAACTTTCATTTGTACATAATACACTTTCAAAAATGCCAAAAAACTATAAAGTTGGATGGATTCCTACGCAATAAAAAATTCAGCGTAGCTCACATAGTACTAGCATTCCCAGTTCATCATTCTTGTCTACACGAGTAAAATTGAATAGATGAAAACTCGCAGAATGAATGTACTAACTCCCATTTCATGATTGCATACTAGATACGATGCCACAAGTCGTCTGAATTCAGTCTGCTTTGAGCTTTCACTCTAAACACATCTAGCGACTTTCTCTTTCTGTTCAACTGCTTTCACTGCTTTCACTTAGGAAAAAAGACCCCGAATATTTGTTCTTCATTTGGGGCAACTTCAGACTCAACGATACAAAACCATTGCATTAACGTTCAAATGTGTATAAATGGTACAGAATATATTCGATCAGGTTCTTCAAAACGTCCATTAAAATCCATATTTTCCATGAATCCTTGACAAAAATTAACAACTCCACTTTTCCGACTTTGGTATACAATTGGCTTAAAAGTCTGTTTCTGCATGATCATCAGTCCATAGTTTCGAAACAAGTGTAGTGTCTAAAAGAACTTGTGATCCAAATTTTATTATTGGAAATTGTACCGTTAACAAATATTCTATATTTTTTAGCATTTCTGACAATTACAAAAATATCAAAATGAGCAGCTCTATGTTTAACTGATATACCATATATCCACGAGCTTAAATATATACAAAAATAATCTCTATAACCCAAGTATTCAGAATAGTTAAAGCAGTGAGATAAAATAAGACATTGCCGTTACTGTGACAAACTAATACATTGTGACATTGAGTGACGTGTGAACTATCAATAAATGTCGAAATTCTGTAGCTCCCATAGTAAATGTGTAAATTGTATGCAAATTTTTCACGTAAACCTGTTGAAACGCACCTTCATAAATACATTTCGATACTTTTGCGTAATATTGCAAAGTAACCATACTCCAGACCATCGTCAAATAAAATCCCGTTTGAGGGAACTAACTAACTAACTACTCCAGACCATCTTTCTGTGATGAAAAATGAAACCTATATATATTTTGTACGGAATAAGTTATCTATTTGGTGGTATAAATAAATTCATCTTCTTTCTGTGACATTGTGTGAATTTTTTACCCCGAACCGGCTAAACTGGGAAAGGGTGCTGTCACTTTAATTTGCATCTTATAAACACATGTTCATTTCTTACTGAAGCTTGAAATATATACAGGTGCGCACTTAAGCAAGTTATTTGCCAAATTGGCGGGAAAAGACTTCACCTAATTAGATTTGAATATTTCAAAAAAATCTATTTGTGAAGAGTTTTACTAAAAGGCATCAATGATGAGTTGGGTAATGTTGCGTGAAAGTGATGAGGTTTCGAGGGAGCCATCCTTCAAAGAAGCATATAATGGAACAGAAATGTACACGGTTTATAGTGCTGAACAGCGGAATAATGAGACAGAGTCAGAAATAAATTTGATGGTGCATCAAGTGTTAACATCAAATAGATCTAGTGTTCGTGACGTTGTTAAAAGCCATCTGGAAAATTTAGACGACTGGCAAATATCTCAATTGGAAAGTGTGAGAGAAAGTGAGTCTGGACTTAGATGTTTACTCAACTCGTGGCTTGTTACTCAAAAGGATCTGCTTGAAGGTAAGTTTTTTGATTAACGTTTGCCATTTTTTTCGTGGCTTTGAAGTTTTTAACTTTTAGACAACAGCAACCACGAAGTGTATGAAACAAGATAGTATGTAGAAAATATTTTAGGCTATTTTTATATCGGAAATTTATGTAGTTTGCTTTATTTCCCTCCAATGCTACATTTTTTCTCACACTGTAATGGAGATTGCAAATAAACTGATATATTCCAGGTACGTATTGTAATGCAACCTGGGATAATGTATACTGTTGGCCGCCTACTCCACTTGGATCAAGTGTAAACCGAACTTGTGCAGATATTTTTACGGAAACTCAGCCTGTCTACGCTCCTCAGTTGGAAGGTTGTAATATTATTATCATACATGCATAAAAATTGAAGTCGATTCTCTAGTAACCCAGCACAATATACTTATATTTATTTGAGGTATTTTTTGTTAAATTGAAGGTCATGGATATCGGATATGTCAGGCAAATGGGACGTGGCTATGGGGCGGATGGACAAATTATACAGAGTGTGCGGACTCGTATGACTTACTTGTGGATGCTGCAGAGAAAGAGGTATACATCACATAAATGCACACAGAATTTTCTTTGCTTCCTATATACACTACTGTGTTTGTGTAGGTGGGGGAAAGTGAGCTTGTGACTTCAGTCCAGTATATACTCTTTATTGGATCCATAATCTCACTCATTTTCTTATCGTCCGCTGTCTCCATTTTCTACTCTTTTAGGTATGTACGAAAACTCAATTATAATGGAATATCGTATAATGAGTGAGCACCTATCATATTTACTATTCTTACCTCTGAAGATACGTAGAACTTTCTCTTTGACTTCTTTATAAGCAAAACGTAAAACTAGACCTGACAAAAATCAGGCAGTCATTAAGTTTTATTTGATAATAGTAGTGAATTAGGCAACCCTTCTAGTTATAATTTACAATCATTCCATTAAATTAATTGAAACAAAACCCCTTAAACAATTATGTCAAATCATTTGTAGTTTTTGAAGCTTACAAAGTCACAACTTTCTTCTCTTTTGAATTTTACCCTGACAGAGTGTTGTGGTGTGACCGAGTCACCATTCATATTCATCTGATGGTGGCCCTGATGCTCCGTTATATTATGCTCTTTATTATCACCGAACCATATGTTTTAAATCGAACAACATACTACAGAAGTTTTGTAAGTATTTCAACTTACCAGTTTAAACAACTAGCGACATTCAGTAAAAGTTTTGCATATGAAAAAAACCTAAAATGTTTATTTGAATTTCAAAGGATTGGGTTTGCAAAGGAGTTCTCATCGTCTATCTTTACGCTACGTTGACCTCTATAAATTGGATGTTTATTCAGGGTATTTACATCAATGGAAAACTTACAACGAACGTGTTTAACAGTCGAACTCCTTTTAAAGTTTACTACACAATTGGCTGGTGTAAGAGAAAGCACGCTTTTCATTTATAACTTTACATATATTCAAGGTCTAGTTGAGTTGATATTTTGAAACTTTTTGAATGCAGTGCTGCCTGTTGTTCTGATGACTATTTGGTCAACAATCATGCATTTTAATCATGACGTGCACTGTTGGAGTGGATACGCTCAAATTAATGAAATATGGATTATTATATGCCCAATTATATTTTGTTTGGTGGTAAATCAGATAAATACAAAATATTTGCTACTATCGTGTTTCAAATATTTACCTACTAAAATGCATTTTATTTTAATTCAGGTCAACTTTCTGTTTCTCATTAACATTTTGAGAGTCATGCTAACCAAGGTGCATACACCAGGGCCTAATTCGGATACAATGCAATTTAGGTAATACCTACGAGCTGTATATGCAACCTTACAAACTCATTTCCCTTTTCATACAATTCATGTCTTCAAATTATTCTATTTTTTAAATTTATAGACGAGCAGCAAAAGCCACAATATTTCTTTTCCCTTTGCTTGGGATCAACAATCTCTTGTTTTTGTATAATCCTGGAGGTGATCTACACGGATACTTTGTTATCCTTAATACTCTTTTTGGATCCACACAGGTAAAACAATCATGATCATATGCACTTTTTCGAATTAAATCAATACTGAATTAATGTTTTGTTTTCATCAGGGAATTTTCGTTGCGATTGTTTACTGTTATTTGAGCAAGGATGTTCGTGCAGCTTTTCGTCGTGTCTATCGTCGATTTATGGCTAGGAGAAATGCTAATTTAATTCGACGCCGTACAAATCCTCGAAATACTGGTGCTACCGCAAGTTCAGGTGTGATAATCGAGCATCGTGTGAATACCCGTGTTTATGGACGTAGTGCTACTCTCGCTTTAAGAACTTCACAGCCTTCTCCAACCAACTGTTGTGATTCCTACCATAGCAGCGGAAACCACAGCCGTAGTCACTCTTCAGGCCATCGACCCAGTCAAATCTCAAGTAGCCCCTCTCAAAATACCCATTGCAGGGATATGATGATGCATACTGGTAGCATTGCAAATTTACCTGTTTCTCCGTCTAGAAATTCTAACTTGTCAACAGCATCCCACACATCTTGTCGTATATGTGCAAATGCTAACAACCACGTTGTAGAACACCCTCGTATACATGGTAGCTATAGAAGTAGTGAATGTAGTTCAGTGCTAGTTTCACCGGAACATCCTTGGAGTAGTTTTAGTGGTGTTGTGGCAGCAGCGGAAATGTTAGGATCAAGGCCACCAAGGAAAAGTATTTTGTGTCGAGCTTCAATTCCATTAAGAGAGCTTAGTGAAAGATGATAAACTTTAAAGTAAGAAAAAAGTTTTAGAAATTGATATTTGAAAACATAGTGTCACTTTGTGAATACGCGAGGTATATGGTTTCCAACGTTTTATTATAGTGCAGGTGATAAAATATTTAAACTGTATATTTACTCATATTTCGAAATAATTAGGTGTATAAAAACTAAATGTAAACAACAAAGCTATCTTTAAAAAATAGTAAATTTCCTGGGCACTTTATTGTAAAAATGTGCCCTTTAGTAGGCGCCTTTTTAATTATCTTAACGTGGTAACTTTATCCGTTTGTCACTATCGCCGCATATTGTAAAATGTCATATTTTTTGTCACAATCTCGAAATCTCACTGGTTTGAATAAAAAATGCATCGAGGTCATCATACTCAGCAGTTATATGTTTTGTCAGCTGAGAAAGCAATCATGCATCGAAAACTTGTTCAAGATAAATTTTTGACCTTTTTAGTAACCATTGGACTATGAAGGATTATTTAATTTTGTTATGTAAAATCAGTGCCATTAGAATGCAAATATGGTTCAATAGTTTACAGTTACATATCTTATTTTTAAGCAACTTCTTTGTTGTGATGTGATATAACGCAGTTCGGAGAGGTATAGCTTTTGGGAATCCTACCGAAGTATTATTGTATACGATAAGCTTTACCATCGGTTTAGAAAGTTCTTTAGAAATTTAATGATATAATATTTACAATATCAAAAACTAAGAAACGACTATAAAACTAATGAAAATCACATCAATTGCACGACTGAATTGCGGGTAAAATTTATACTTATCGTTAGTACACGCGCATTACGTTAACATTGTTCTATTTCTCAGCATCAACTAATACGTTTCACAAAAAATATTTTATTCTTTGCTAAACTTAAGATTAGTCAACTTTTGGGTAACAAGCACAAACTTTAAAGATTATTAAGCCAAAAGTATTCGGACAAACATACAGTCTATATATTTATCCGTTCCAAGCTGTCTGGATAAAGTGCATCTTATTTTAAACCAGCAAAACTTTCGTTTGTACTTTTTGTCATTTCAGTTTAAGAAGCATCAAGAAGAAGTAACACAGGCAGGAGATAAAAAAAACTACACGACGAAGCGACTACGCCGACAAATAAAAAATTAAGGATATATAAAATTTTAACCGCCAACTTATATCTTTAAAGCCGGCAACTTGATAGCCGGATATAAATTTAACTTCGAACATAACAGCTCTACCCATGATTCCAGAGGGCTGAAAAAATGAAATTGTCCTTTAACGGCGCCCAAATATCCCAACAGGTAAAGTAAGATGCATATCCAAGAATACACTGCTTATAAGTTCTTGAATACTTTCTCAAAGTTTGTTACAAACTAAGTTTTCTTCCAAAAGTGAACTTTCTTTCCACTATCCATCTATTAAAGTGCAGGCCATGAAACTTTCAGGTTTCTTATGTATGTATTGCGGGAACTGGAGTCCAAGTTCATGGCTAAGCCATTAAGATTAGTACATCTATTATTTACGTTTTGGCTTTAGTGAATAATGTGCTTAGCCGCGAAAACATTTTTTGCAAGTATTTTACTAACATGCACTTAAAGTAAACACAAGGATTCCACTTATAATATGTATTTCGTCGTAAAGGCTCCACAGTAAATGCTTACGATCATTTTCCCGAATCGTACATTTGTGTGACAATAGTGCTCTAGAACTTTTAAAACATTGTTTATGCCACTGTGTCGAATACTGTTCAGACTTTTTCCCACAGGTAGACTAATTTGATTTTCTGCCTTGCGAATTCGCGGAATAAACTTTTTACTGGCCTCAGAAAGAAACAGGTAAACGATCATGATAATCTATTTAAAGCCTTGCTAGACATAAAAACTTTTAGGCTTTCAAACATTCAAAGCCATTATTAAATCCAGCGATGCGATGCACTGCTTCAGATACAAAATATGGTTGAATAAAGAGAGCTTTCAAGTAAGCACATTTGTTGGGCTTTTATTCCCTCAGAACGAGCAATTGAACGAGTGTATATATTGAAATATTTGCATTAGTTTCCTTTGAGATAAAATATATTTTGTGGGAAGGTTTCCTTAGAAATTTAATCTTTCTTCTGGTTTCTCTTTCCTTTGTATATAATTCTCTTTAATGAAAGATGAAATAAACCATGAAACTGTAAACCGAAATGTATAAGATTAAACATATGTACAAAACTCACATTTCTAGGCTTCTCCTAATTATTAGTCTCACATCCGACTTGGCATGACCATCAATACAGACTTTAGGGTAAGGCATGTGCTTTATTCAGTTTTAAATTATGGTGAGGAAAGCGAGAAAACATACATAAATTGTAGATATGCAAATTCATACGACATTTGTTCAAGAAATCTATAAAAATACATAACAAGCCAATAAACAAATATATATTTATTAATGTTCCCATTTAAATTGTTGCTCGTTAGATTTCTTTTGGTAGGTTGGACAAATATACGGCTGTGTCATATATTCCATTCATTAAAATTCCATTGTATTTTATTATTCTTCAGCAGGATCAAAAATATGCAGTTCACGACTTCGTTTCGTAACATAACTTTCCAAAAAAGGCTTCCTATGCTGAATTACATATTGTGGACAGAAATTAAGCAGAACGATCTCAAGAAGTGAAAACCTATTTATTTCTTAGATTTTGTAGATTATTACAAAATAACGGATTACGTAATCATTATTATATTCATCTTATTTATATTTCCAATGTACCACCAGAATATTAAGTTAGACGACCGCCATATGTCTTAAACATTGTAATTTCACAAAAACTGAAGTTCATGAACCATTAATTTCCGCTATTCAATTAAGGTAACCTAAACAAAAATATCAGTACTAACGGTTGGTTAGCATATACATAAAAAATAAAAATTCTTCGAAAAATGCCAAAACCTTAGTTTTACTCTTTCCCCTGTAATTTCGAAGGAGAGTAGCAAAATAACTTGTTTGTCAGTTGGAATTATTTGGTTCAATAAAGGTTTTAGGTACAAACATTACCTGGAAAAATAATTAAACTAAAAGCTCGACAAACTAGATTACGGCGGTAAAAACCCGCTTCGCATGTAAAATTAGCTATTAACTGGATTAATGTTTGAATTTCAGTGGAACTGTTTTGCTGTAGGCCAGCGTCACTCGAGTGCAGATGTTTGTGCCCCTTTTTCAATCGAATTACGCCGTCTCTTAACCGCCAAAACGAAACAAACATTAGATGCCATACAAATCTTTAAAACTAGGTACCAATTCGCTAAATGGTCTCAATTAGCAACAATCTGTCAATTATGATCACAACACAAGCAGGTATATACTTGTTATAAATTATAGACTATTATAGCAACTTGCCAGTAATTCCGATACAGTTAATGGAAATACGAGCATTGGTTTTATTTTGGCTCTTTTTGCTTACATTCTGTCCTGCTTTGTACGAAACTAGTTGCAAATTCCACGATTTTCATGCAAAAAGGATCATAGTTTATACATCATGTCAAACAGACTTCTGCTTTCCCCCTAGATTCATTCACAACTAATAAGCAGTCTCCTTCGGTTACCACTGCTTTCACTCAGCAAACCTATAATCTCGTTTTCTTTTCAGTCGTTCCCGGAAACTTTATAATATTTACAGGAATGACGGGAGATAGCAAAAAGGGTCACCTTCTTCCAGATGCCAATTAAAACGGACCACTTGAAGTATGCTAAAAGATTGTCATTAAGCTTATCTCTATGCAATTTGAAATCGATAAAAGGAAAGCCATTTCGAATATATAGTGAAAAGCTAAGAGTGAAATTTCACTATAACCATAAACATCATTGCAATTCCATTTTCTATAGATTCGACTTATAAATATAAGCAGACATATGCAGAATTATTTTCTGAAAACTACATAATGTTCATCTATCTCCCAAACAATCTGCATAGGTTGGATTTCGTGCTTAAAAGCGTTTTTAGCCTAAAGTCCATCTCTATAAAATACGAACACTCATTTAACTAATTGGGGTGCTGTGTTTCCATGAAAAGGACTTCCTTATTTCAAAGCTTTTGGTTGGAAAAAGGCAAAAGTAATGAGATGGCTGCTGATAAAATATACCTAAGGGATTTTGAGGAAGATCGACCAGACGGAGATTAAATATTACACGAAAAGCATAGCTGCGCAAAAATAATAACACTGAATTTCCCGAAATGGAGCAAAGTTGAAAATTCGTTTGATTACAAACTGATGTCAACGGAAGAAAATGACTAGAATCTAAAAATTCTGTCTTAAGGCTACTGCAAAATATCTGAAAGTGAAAATTCAGGATAAAAGAGTGTTTAAGTTTGATATGTATTTTGTTTCATCCAACTCGGAATAACATTCAAATAATAATTTATTTTGAATTTGAAGTCTGAAATAATGTCATCCATGAAAAAGTAGGATCATAGATATGCCCACATTTAGTATCCAGGTAACCTTTGATTTGTTTACTGAACTCATATTACTTACATTTGCGCTTTTATTTGCTTTGATGATTGCATCCATTTGGTTAAAAATATAAAAAAGCCCGTTTCTTGCGTTTGGCAATGATCCTAATTTCATCAAAAGTGAAATCTTCAGTTTCTACCGGTCTTATTATTAATATATTAGTCCGTATAAAAAATTCACAGTTCAAATGTAAAAGCAAAATGTGAGTTAAGTCGAAGTTCGTGTCTTTCTTTGCCGCGTCAAATGCTTCCGATTCCTGTTTTAAATGTTGACTTTATCTACGTGCATACCAGCAGCTCATAATGAACACCACAGTACATTCTGGAGCTAGATTAATCGTGGTAAAACGTGAATAAAAATATTCGTTTTTCCAATAATATATTGTTACATTAGTACTTATACCTTTTATATTGATACAAGACGATAGAGCACACCTGGTTCGGAAAAATAAGTAATAAGACGAATACACACCATGCTCAATAAATTTATTAGTTTTCAAACAACAAATGGAATCATTAAATATCATGTGAGGGCTATGAAATATGCATTAAATGACACGCTATTAGTTCTCACCAGAGGCTTATTGATGTTACAACGTCACTATTTAAGCATTTCACATAAAAAATTTTTTCAAGTCGAGGAAAAAAACGTGTTAATAATAATGTTTTCTCGTAGCTTGTAAGCTAGCACTGAATAATAAGTCAATCCAAAGCATTTCTTGTCAAACCATATGAACTCTTTAAATTGTAATCAATTTTATCTCAGAGTTTGCAATAAAGACTTACATACATACATGCACATACATTAATTAGTTTCCACAGTTCAGGGTCACTTGAAAGTTGAATGGAGAAATAATGGAATATCATTCAAATTGAAATACCCTAACATATAAGGAAAGTAAAGGTGTGTGATGGAAATGAATTTATTTTAAGAAACTAAAAATTGCTTTGGATTTACTTCAAACAATTGTTCAAAACTTCGTGAGCTGCTATGAGAATAGAAACATGATGAGAAATTGAGTTTAACATTTCATATTGTATTTTTGAGAAAGTTTGAGAAAGGTTGTTACAATTAACGAGATGAATAGAATGGCAAAAAAATGTATTGGGTTCCTCAGAACGTCAATATGACTTCATAACAGTAACTTGAGTTTGTGGAGTATACATCTTTATTACTTTGGACTTCAAATTGAAAATGTTAAGCTTAACTTTTAAAAAATGTCAATTAGTATCGTGCGGCATCACCAATTTCAGTCCACCCAAGTTACAAATGCCGTCAAAAAACGTCAGAGAATATATCTTAGTAAAAAATAGGCTTTTAAACGCGACAGTGACCATAAGTGAAAGAAAACGTTTTTATTATCACATAAATTTATCATCCATTACATCCAGGGTACTGTCAAGTATGAAATTTCAAGTCATGAATTCTTAATGATGTTCGTACTAGAGTGCAATACGGCATTTCCTTTTAGTTCATTGGAAAAAGTCCCAAGTAGTATCTTCTCCTTGTTTTACAATCGTGTATGAAATTGTGGAGTAACTTTGTCACTTCATATTATCAGCAAGTACTGAAATATGACTAGTGTCATATTCAAAAGGGAGCAAGTTTTTACCAAATTTGTGACAAATAATGTACCTTTTATTAAATGTCTAAATAAGTACATATTTTCATGCTTACGGTAGTTTTTGTTCAAAGAAAGGAAATCCAATTACCAAAAGATGAAGCGTTCGTTTATCTAATTGGCAAGCTAGACTCCATAAAAAAGAATTTTAGCATTTAAAATCTTTTTTGAAAGGTTTTCAGTGAAAGGGGAGAAATAAACTGGGTAATAAATCATAGCAATATGATATTTTAAAAGTAGGTGTAGAGCAAACAATTTTATCATATTCAACAAGATATCCTCGTTGATGATGCCACGTAAAGTCAAAAAATGGAACGGAGAAGGAATGTATATTTGCTAGTAAACCGAATCCAGTGAAATGTACGGAAGCTGGCTGGAAAATGATGAAATGCGAACTGAATTGAAAGCGAAAAATCATTTCGTGGTTGGCCAAATATCTGCATTTGTTTCCGGAAAATGTTAACCTGCTTTTCAATGTAGCTTATAGATAAATGTGCGTCTAATGAAATATTTGCCTCGTTTTGTTACGAATATTGTAATTAAAATGGTATATTTTAGATACTTGTGGTAATACTACCATGGATAGTATATATCGCTGGCCGCCTACTTTATTTTGGAAACAACTGCCAAGCTAACTTAGACAGATGCTTCTACGAAAACTCAGCCTCGGTATGCTCCATAATTACTGGTCCGGTCTGGTATGCAGATATCAAGTATCCGCAATTTATCTGGTTACCAGACACACTCAACTTTTAAAATATTTGTCGATTGTGTTATTTTAGAAGTCATTGATACAGGATATGTCTGGCAAATAGTACTTACGTGATTGTGAGACAGCTGGATTTATTAAACACAGTGTACGAACTCTTGTAATGACGATTTGGTTGATGTTACAGTCAAGCGTGTGATTAAAGTTAACATGTGCTATGCTAACTTGGATGTTTGACTAGAACGTATATATTTGAGTCTGTGTAGGTT
The DNA here is from genome assembly GCA_034695465.1 of Entomobrya nicoleti. Taxonomy (NCBI): domain Eukaryota; kingdom Metazoa; phylum Arthropoda; class Collembola; order Entomobryomorpha; family Entomobryidae; genus Entomobrya; species Entomobrya nicoleti. Next base: position 16,259 of record JAQFZG010000093.1, read on the forward strand.
TGTAAAAGAGAACTTGTTGCTATGGTTCAATACATAGAAATAATTATATCAAAACTTTCACTCATTTGCTTATAGTCAGCAGCCACAATTGTGGGAATATTGAGCGTTATTCACAGCTAAGAAACGCAAACAAAAACGCGTTTATTGCACGATTGACTAGTGTAAGGTAAAGATGTGCTTCTTAAACATTTTCATGTACACGTATATGTGAATTGGATAGGCAGAAGAATCATTAACAAATTTCTTAGAAAGGAATTAAGGCAATTCAATATTGTAAAAACTTGGACCTTTCATGTTTTGCTTAATAACTTTATTTACTCTTTGAATAGGTTTAATGCTTATGATATGTCTTAGAATTTTTTTGTACAAAACACAAGCCAAGTGACAATTAAATGAAAACTATATGAATGTCAATTGTTTTTCACTCTTCCTTCATATTTTGATATATATTCAGTTCCCTTTATCACAATTTTATTTAAGCGCATTAAAAGCGTGCAACAAACGTATGTGGGTCCTTTAATAAAACCAAACAGTTGGACATTTCAAGCGTTCTGTTTAACATTATCTCCCTTCAAAAATAAGTAAAAGAATAAAAGCGTCTACCACAGAACTTTCTGAGCAAATCATTAATGAAACCTCAATCAAAACTTACTACTATTGTATACTGTGCTATTATTCTAAACTCAGGTCACCTTCAAAGTTCACCGTAAAATCATTCCATTAAATTAATTAAAATAACTACCTATATAATAACTTCAATCAGTTTGTGGTTCACGGGGCCTTTCCACCAATGTAAAACTTTCTAATTTATTATATTTGCTTTCATTGAATCTTTTATTTCTTTTAACAAAATTCTGCGACAGAATAACCATTTATGTTTATCTCATTTCAGCTTTGATGTCCCGGTATTATATGTAGCCTTTATTTACCAAATCATTCAAACAAACAACTCACTATATAATATTCGTACGTATTGTCACTCAACGATACAATTAACCAAACCCATTTAAATCTTCCTTTAAAGAAAAAGTAAATCTTTAAACAACTAAAATCATACTTGGAAATTTACAGGTTGCAGTTATTAAAGAGGTTCCCATGGTCTTTCTATAAGCTATCTTAATCTCAACTAACTAGATATTCATTCAGAGTATTTACATTGTTGTGAAGCTAACAACAAACTTGTTGAATAGAAGCCCAACATTCGAAGTTTACTACACAATCGGTTGTATTAGAATAAATTTCCATTCTAAACAAGATGTTATGGCTGAACTTCTATTTTGACATTTTTGAATGCATTGTTGTCCTATGGTTTGGTATTTATTTGGTCTACTATAGTTTACTTTAATTATGATGTAAGCTATTTGAATGGATATGGGTATTCAAATTCAAAAGATAATTAATTTTAAAATGCAGTTGAATTTTTTCATTATTCATGTTTTAGACAAAGGTAAAAGCTTAACGGAAAATATGCACGTATCAATTTATATATTCATGCTTTCAGGGAATTAGACAAAATGAAAATCTTTGCAAATTTTCTCTCATGCTAATGACTTCTGAGAAAGTATTGACAGAACAGATATTCAGCACAAGATATAATTCTAATAAAAAGCTTAGAATATTTTCCAGCACCTTTTCTTAGAATTTAACAAAGAAGAGCTTTGTAAAACTGACAAATTTACCAAAAGCGTCTCTTATTACCAAACGTATATAATACAACTTCACGTTTCCCACAAAACATAATCAGATATTTATTTAAGATTGAGCAAATTTAACCGCTCATTTTCCTCCGTATTTTTTTTGATGTTTTTCACATATTAAATGTAAATGCATATTGCCGCAACGTTTCCGTTTATTACTTGGTTCATCAATATGGACGATAAGGGTAACAAGTAAAAATATGATTGAGATAACTTTCTTTCTTCCAGTCTTATTCAGATCTAAGATTGCTTTTCATCTAGACTAAAAAAAGAATTTTTGTATACCTAACAATAAGAAGAAATATAGTTTTTTTTCTTTTATTCAGATTTAAGGATGATCAACAACAAATCTTTTTTCTAGTACGACAAATAATACGATTCATTACATTTTCGGCTTTTTAAGTTCCACTATTTGTTATTTATGTGGAAACGTATAGCTTGTGTAGTTCGGTAAAGCTTTGTAGATTGCTTTATCAATTGTTTCGTAAAGCTACGCGTGTAGAAGCTAAATGTTACTTGCGTATATACATTAAAATAAACACATCCAGGAACTTTCTCTGCACCTGCTTTCACTTAACAATAAAATAGTCCGAATATTTGCTCTTTATTTGGGGCAACTTTAGACTAAACTAAGCAAACCATTTGATGAACAGCCAAATCTAGTATCAATCGTAAGGAAATTATTGGGCTGTTCTTCAACATGTAAAATAATTTCCCTATTTTCAAATCCTTTTCACAAAAAACTTCAGAATTAGATATAAAATTGATATCAAAGTGTGTTTTTGCACATAAATAAGTCCACAATTTCAAAACAAGGAATGTGAAGATGAGCTTTGTGAAAAATCGTTTTAATGAAATTGGCTCAGTGTGTGTTACTGTGACAATGTCAGTCAAACATAGTGCCAAAAAGATTTTTTGATTCGACTTTTATTATCAGAAATTGTACGATCAACAAATATTTTACAGTGTTTAACAATTCTAAACGTTACAAAAATATCAAGATGAACTGTCCTGTACCTGTCTTATTTCCACAGTATCCTTGACCTTTAATTTAATTTTTTAACCAAAAATCTTAGAAACCAAAATATTTAAAATAGTGAAACAAGTGATATAGAATAAGATTTTGCTTTGAGTGTGACTTAATTTAATCATATGGTACATTGATTGAAATGTGAATCATCAAAAATAAATGCTAAAATCGTGTCATTTCTATAGTGGATGTGCATTTCCATCACCTAAGTCTGTTTTAACGTCCTTTCATAACACACGTTATGATACTTTTGCGTAACATTGTAAATCAACTTTATTTTAGAGCAATTTGCTCTAAGGTGTATCTAAACCAATTTATATTTCAATGGAACAAATTCTCTGTTGGTGGTATCTATTTGGACATCATCTTTCCATGTCATCGAGTGAGTTTCTTTTCCCCAAACAAGCTGAAATGCCAAAGCGCTCTGCCACTTTAATTTGCATCTTATTAAACACCCACACAAACTGTGCTGTACTGTGAAAATAGCACTTAAGTTTTGATATTTTACAGGTGCGCACTTTATAACTTGTTTGTCAATTTGACGGGAAAAGGCTTCACTTAATTGGATCTGAATATTTAAAAATAACTGTTTTTGAAAAGTTATCCCAAAACGCATCAATAATGAGTGGGATATTGTTGCATGAAAGTGATGAGGTTTCGAGGGAGCCATCTTTCAAAGAACCTTATAACGGAACGGAAATGTACACAGATGATAGTTCTGAACAGCGGAATAATAAGACAGAGTCAGAAATAAATTTGATAGTAAATCAAGTGTTAACATCAAATAGATCTAGAGTTGGTGACGTTGATAGCATCCAACTGAAAAATTTAAGCGACTGGCAGCTATCTCAGTTGGAAACTGTGAGGGAAAGTGAGTCTGGCCTTAGATGCTTACTCAACTCTTGGCTTGTTACTCAAAAGGATTTGGTGAAAGGTAAGTATTTTTGATAAAAAAAGTTGTTGATTTTTTTGTGGCTTTGAATCTATTATCTTCAAGGCAACAACAACCGGTAAAATGCATGAAACAATATAGTATGTGGATAATAATTATGGTGATTTGTTTAACCGGAAAGTTATACAGTTTGATACATTTCCCTCCAATGCTTTATTTGTTTTGTCGCACCGAAATGGATATTGAAAATAAACTGATATTTTGTTTAGGTACGTATTGTAATGCAACCTGGGATAATATATACTGCTGGCCGCCTACTCCACTTGGATCAACAGTTAATCGAACTTGTTTCGATGCTTTCACGGAAACTCAGCCTTTCTACGCTCCACAGTTGGAAGGTTGGAATATTTTCACACATGAATATATGTTAAAATCGATTTTTTGCGCTTATCGAATATCTGCAATAGATTAAATAACCTTGCACAATCCATTTACAAATTTCTTTGGGTTCTTTATTAAATTAAAGGCCATGGATACAGAGTATGTCAGGAAGATGGGACGTGGTTATGGGGTGGCTGGACAAATTATACCCAGTGTGCAGACTCGTATGACTTACTTGTGGATGCTGCAGAGAAAGAGGTATTCGTCATATATCCGAAATAAATGCTAACCGAATTTCCTTAGCTAAGCTTGCTTTCTGACTACACATATGAATTTGTCTCTTTAGGTTGGAGAAAGTGAGCTTGTAACTTCAGTTCAGTATATGCTGTTCATTGGATCCGTAATCTCCCTCATTTTCTTATTGTCGGCTGTCACCATTTTCTACTATTTTAGGTATGTCTAAAAACCCCAAGAACAATGCTATGTTGCTCAGCAAATTATAATAAATGAACACGTTTCATGTTTACGGTTCTAAATGTTTACGGCCTATAATGTTTGTAAATGTAGAGTTAGTGTTTAATCTGGTTTTTATCCCAATTATCAATAAATTCCGCAAAATTAATTGAAATACCCACCTAAACAAATATGTCGTATTCTTGCTGGTTTTTGAGGCTTCCCAAGTCTGTAGTCTATAGTCTATATTCTATATTCAATTTTCTCCTGACAGGGTATTGTGGTGTGACCGAGTAACTATTCATATTCATCTGATGGTGGCCCTGATGCTCCGTTACATTATGCTCTTTATTATCACCGAACCATTCGTTTTAAATCGAACAACATACTACAGAAGTGTTGTAAGCATTGCTAGTTACTTTATTAAACAACTACCCACATTCTCTATTAGTTTCAAATATAAAGAAAGCAAAGATCCCCAAGATCATAAAATGTTCTTCTAAATTTTTCCAGGATATGGTTTGCAAAGGAGTTCTCATTGTGTACCTTTACGCTACGCTGACCTCTATTAATTGGATGTTTATTCAAGGTATTTACATCAATGGAAAACTTACAACAAACGTGTTTCATGGAAGAACTCCTTTCAAAGTTTACTACACAATTGACTGGTGTAAGAGAAAGAGAAAGCATTGCTTTTCATTCGTAACTTTACAAATACTTAAGGTCTGAATAAGTTTATATTTGAACACTTCGTGAATACAGTGCTACCTTTAGTTCTGATGTCAATTTGGTCTACAATTATGCATTTTAATCATGACGTGCACTGTTGGAGTGGATACGCTCAAATGAATGAAATATGGATTATTATTTGCCCTATAATATTTTGTTTGGTGGTAAGTCAGATAAATAGAAAATATATACTAGTATCGTATTTCAAATTCGTACAAAAATGCTTCTTATTTTTCAGGTCAACTTTCTGTTTCTCATTAACATTTTGAGAGTCATGCTAACCAAGGTACATAATCCGGGTCCAAATTCAGATGCTTTGCAATTCAGGTAATAATTTAAAACTGTGGATGTAGCCATGCAAACTTATATCCCTTTTTACATTATTCCTGTCTTCAATCCATTCTACTTTCAAATTTATAGACGAGCAGCAAAAGCCACAATATTTCTTTTTCCTTTGCTCGGCATCAACAATCTCCTCTTTTTGTATAATCCGGGAGGTGATCTGCACAAATACTTTGTTATCCTTAACACTCTTTTTGAATCCACACAGGTAAACCTACAATGCACTTATTTAAATTAAATCAATCTTCAAAATTAGAATTTCATCTGGACCCAATATTTTTTCCTAGGGAATTTTCGTTGCAATAGTGTACTGTTATTTGATCAAAGATGTTCGTGCAGCTTTTCGACGTGCCTATCGTCGATTTATGGCGCGGAGAAATGCTAATTTAATTCGACGCCGCACAAATCCTCGAAATACTGGTGGTACTGCAAGTTCAGGTGTGATTATCGAACATCGAGTGAATACTCGTGTTTATGGACGTAGAGCTACTCTAGCTATAACAACTTCACAGCATTCAGCTATTAACGGTCACGACTCCTACAATAGCTGCCAAAACAACAGTCGTAGTCACTCTTCCGGTCGTCGACCTAGCCAAATCTCAAATAGCCCCTCTCAAAATACTCATTGCAGAGATATGATGCATACTGGTAGAATTGCAAATTTACCTGTTTCTCCCTCTAGAAATTCTATCATGTCAGCAGCATCCCACTCATCTTGTCGTATATGTGCGAATGTTAACAATAACGTTATGGAATATTCTCGTGTACATAACAGCTATAGAAATAGTGAAGGTGGCTCTTTGCTAGTTTCACCAGAACACCAATGGAGTAGTTTTGGTGGTGTTGTGGCAGCAGCAGAAATGTTGGGATCAAGGCCAACAACAAAAATATTTTATGTCGAGCTTCAATTCCATTAAGAGAGCTTAGTGAACGATGATAAATTTAATCAGGAAAAAAAGTTTTGGTAGTTGATATTTGAAGACTTGGTGACACTTTAGCTTTTATATATGTGTGTATGTGATAAAAAATAAACTATATAATTACTTTTATTTGGAAATAAAATTGCTGTACGGAGACCTAAAAGTAAGTAATAAAATTATCCAAAATTTAATCAATTATTATTAAAAACGGGAAAGTTTGTCTTCGTAAAACTCATTGGGATCGACTTTTTACTTTTATTTTGCATTTATTGAAATACTTTTAAGGCACCTAAAAATATGACGTATTTCAGGAGTCATATTTTACAGTTTGTTAAAACAAACTGTTTACTGTTATATAGTAAGGTTTACAGAATGCCTAACTTCTAGAAATTTCCTCAGTTACTTTTGGGGATAATAAGCTCCCCCACCTATTTTGAGAAATCTTTGTAAATATATTTTTGCTAAATATTAATATTCTATTCTCAAGATCAAAACTAGGAATCGACAATATATAAAGTGAAAACGACATAAATTGTATGGCAGAATCGCACATAGTCTACAATATGGAAAACTTCGTCAACATGTTTCCTTGAACTTTTGGGTAAAAAGTAGTCTTTTTGCAGAAAAAGTTCAAATTAACAAATTGTATGTAGTCTATACGTTTATCCGTAAATTGATCTGTTAAGCCGAAAATAGATTTTAATATTTAATTCGATGCTGAAAAGATAGCAACAAGAAATAAGATGAATATTAGGGTGCATTCTTTATTGATAAATAACACAGGAAGGAAGCAGGGAAAGCTACGCAAACAAATAAAAATCTTCAGGATATATAATTTATGCATTAAGATAAATCTTTGGAGCTGGAAATTTGGTAGTTGAATATAAATTTGATTTAGAATAAAAATCCTACCCAAAGATAAAAAGGAAAAAAAATAAGACGGCTTTAGCAGGAAAATGCTGGAAAACTAATGGTAAGATACAGACTCAAGAATTCACTTATAAATACTCGAATCTATTCTTCAAGCTAGTAAGTAAGAATAATCTTTTCTTCCAAAAGTGATGCACTATCTATCTCTTTAAGTGCAAAGCATGAAACTTTCAGTTTTGTTTACATAATATGTAAACATACATACATATTATGTACAACGTTCACCGCCTTTCAAGTTCATGGCCTCGATATTCACATTTGTACATTTATTATTTCCGTTTTGTTTTGGTGAATGATGTGTTGGGTTACAAAAACGTTTCCTCCAATGTTTATCTAACAAGCACTCTACCCGTATGCCATTATCCTGTATTCGAAAAAAAACATTACTTTATCAGTTTAGTTGTTTAAAAAAATATATATTTCAGATGTATTTGCAAAAGTAACACGATTAATCTAATTCTACTATTCACTTATCCTTCATCCTTTGACTACGTACTGATACGCTAGCCTTAAACTAAACACAAATACTCCACTTACATTTTATGTGCTTGGTATTAAAGACCCTACAGGAAATGTCTACTTTTATTTTGTCGTTTAGTAAATTTCTATGACAATGGTGCATCAGTACTTTTAAAATAATGTTTGTATGCTGCTCTTTGTCTCGAATGCTGACAATTCAGTATCCACATCCAGGGAAACTTGTTTTTTCTGCAGCGAGAATCCGCAGAAAAAGTATTTTTACTAGTCTAAAAGGAAAACGTGAACGCTCAAAACAATCTATAAATAGCCTTTTTAGACATAAGGGCTCTTTCAGTTCCTAAATTTATGGAAGTCAAAATCATATTTTCAACCATGGTTGAATCGCTTTAAAAGCAAAAATGCTAGGATCAAGCGAGCCCATTAGTAAACACATATGTCGAGCTTTTATTCCGTTCGAAAAAGAAAATAACCATGAGACATGAAAGGTGGTAGCAATAGTGCTGAACAAATATGTACATGCATGAAAAAATTACATTCATTGGATTTGAGATACTTTGAGTGAAGGTTTCTTTAGAAATTTATATTTTCTTCTGGTTTCTCTTTCCTTTGTGCATGAAACTACTACCGAAATGCAAACTAAGTATACATATGTACGAAGCTCATATTTATAAAAGCAGTGGGTATCAACTGATTTTATTCTTGGAATTTCAGAGTTAACGGTTTGCTGCAGCCTACAATTACTCAAGTTCAGATGCTTGTGCTCCTTTCCAAGCGAATTTTGCAGGTTCATAGCCCGCAGAAATGGGACTAACATTGGATGTCGTACAAGTCATTTTATACTAAATTACAAATTAGTTCAATTCGCCGCAATCTGAAAATGATACATGCAACAGGAGCACAAATACCCTTGTCAAAACATTATGGATTCAAAGCGACTTGCCAGTAATTCCCACACAGTTGTTGAGAAATTGAGCATTGGTTTTGTTCATTTTGTTAACATTCTCACTGGCGTAATGAACCTGGTTGAAAATTCTACGATTTTCTTCCAGAAAGGATCAGAGTTTTGAGGTAAAGTCAAGCAGACGAATATTCCAGGGTTACTTCAGCTTTCCAACTAGACACACCAACTACTAATAGTGTTCTCCGGTACAATGGTTTTCACTGCTTTCACTCACCAAAGCTATAATCTCAATCTCAATTTTGCGTTCGCTGAAATTCAATAATAATTATAGAATTGACGAGATATCGAGAAGTGGTCACCTTCTTCAAGATGCCAATTAAAATTAATAATCTGAAGTTTGTTGTAAGATTGGAAACTAGCCTATCCCTATAATGTAATCACTATAACCATAAACACTAACTTAATATTTTTTCTGAAGATTGAGTATTAGACGACATATATTTCCTATTTGCGTAGGTTTGAATTCGTAGTTAAAAGATTTTTTAGCCTAACGACAATTTTTTCTAAAAGATACAACATTCATTTGTCTAATTGGTATACTATTCCTATGAAGAGGACTTGAATATTTCAAGACTGTTTGCAGGGAAAAGCAAAAATAATGAGCTGGCTGATGGTAAAAATATCCCCAAGAGATTTTAAGGAAGAATGACTAGACAGAGATCAAATATTTTACGAAAAGCGTAGTTAGGAAATTGATAATACTTAAGAGCATGAAATGTAACGAAGTTGAAAATTCATTTGATAGTAAACTGATGTCAACGGATGCAACGGTATGGAAAAAAATTGAAGACGCCTTTGGGCGACTACAAAACATCTCAAAGAAAAAAATCTGACTACGAGAAACTTACGAGTCTGATATATATGTATGTATGGTGTATTTCAAAAAGTTGTAAGTTAAAATTTTAGTGTATTTGTTTCACTTGCAATTATTTTTTCTTTTGTAATTATTGAAATACAAACTATGTACGATATTGTATTTATTGTATTGTGGAAAAGGTAAAACTGTTTTATGCTAAGAGAGTGAAAGCCACATTATATTTTGGGGCTAACGTACGTATAATGTAGTATAATACTCACTTGCGGTCAGACTTGAATAAAAAATATTAGTTTAGGTTAGTATTTGTTTCAATCCTGTATAGTATCCATAAATAGCAACACACATATTTCTTCAAGTGAGTTTCCATCAGTTTACTTAGTTATGCTTGTCAGTCTAACATAAATTATTGATGACATTAAATTACAACGAACAGAACATGACAAGCATGGGAAGTTAAATCTATCTGCACATCGAGGTAAATACCATGAAATGGTCAAACGAAAACTTTTTCTTTACATTTTACAATCCTCTCACTGTTGTATGTTGTCTTCCGAAGAGCAAATGGTTTACTTGCCTCGTAAAGTTTAAAAGAGAAATCCCTTTTAAAATGAAGTTCAAAAGAGATACGAGTATAGTATGTTTGATTCTATTTTCAACTGAATTAAAGCATACATTTTTGATCAGAGTCGAAAGCATATGTCATCTGTTTTCTATGTACGTTGCAGTAACAGCGTAATAAAAGACTCGACGAGGAATACGGTTTACTTTGATGATTCTTAACAAGGTAGTCAGCAATATGTAATTGGATTTAAATTTTGGACATTAGGCCTACGGTATAAAATATTCATTACCTCAGAAAGCATTATCATTAAAGTCATGATTCATAGACGAAAGTTCGTGATTGGTCCTAAATTAGAAAACTGAGAGAAGCAAACGTTTGGTGCATAAAACGTCATAAAAGGTACCCAATAATAAGTCACTCCAAAGCAATAAGTAGACAAAAGAAAGACACTGATTTATCAAATGTGAGTTGAATGAAATATATTGGAACGTTATTAAAACTGAAGTACTCAAAGATATAAAGAAAATATGGTTCTATGATCGAAATGAGTGAAACGTTTGCATTAACTTTTCAATAAATTGTTCAAACCTTCTTGTGTTGCATTATAAAGGAAAATTAAAAATTACCATTGAAAATTGAGTCCAATATTGTTCATAAGGTTGTTAAATTCTGCTGACGATTTATTAAACCAATTGTTCTGTAAACTAAAGGGTTTGAGTGGAATTGTTTTGACGACAAAACTTAACTCGGTTTTTACCGGTTATTTTGAACAGTGTAATAATGCATTTGAGCATATGAAAACAAGTTCGAAAATAGTAAAAACAAACGAAACAAGAAAAATTGAGCGAAAGCATACACTCAGCAATCGTTTGACAAATAAAATTTTAAAATATTGAAAACTTGCATTCATTTCCATTTCACGCTTTGTCCATTAGCAAAACACTTATGTTTTGCATGGTGCCAAGTACGAATTCTCAAAGTTTGCTGCATACTCGCATAAATTTAATAGCTTTTGTCTTTAGAAAAAAACCTGAGATACACTCAATAATAAAAAAGTAAATTTGACTCGAGACTTTGTATTTTATTGTAATTTTTGTATTGGTTTATCTCTACGTAGGCAATAATGTAAATCATGTAGCAATCAAAATAATTCAGATTCAGATCAGATTCCGTAAATTTTTTCTCAAAGCTATTTGGCCTACAAAATTCATCAACACGAAATAATTCACTTTTACACGTATAAATGGTATTAGTTGGTAAATATGTAGGATGTTTTGTCAGAGTATTTGCAATAATTCATAATTTTTCTGACAAATACAGTCCGAACATTTGTAGATAAATTTATTCTCGACATTTTCGTTAAAACAGTTGAGTTTTTGAAATTAAAAATGCCTTTCCATTTGTAAACAAAACAATAGACACAATTTATTTTCCTTGTTTTAGAATCGTCTTTCGAATTGTAAAACAACTTTTCCACGTAACATATCTGCATGCTGAAAGAGTACTACGAATTATGTTTCAAAGGCGGCAAATTTTAATCGGATATGTGAAATGTTTTGTACCTTTTTATTACAATTTGAAACAAGTACGAATTTTCGTTTGTTTTAGTTCAAAGTGAAATGCTATTACCAAAAGATGAAACGCTCAATTTCCTAATTGCCAGGCTAAGCTTCATAAAATAGGATTATAATATTTGTAAACTTTTTTGAAAGGTTATCAGTGAAAAGGGGAAAATTTGAGTTGGGTAAAAAATGATATTAAATGAGCTGAAAGGGTAAGTATTTTTGCAGAAACAATATGGGTTTTCTTACATGGATTCTAATGAAATTTGGACCTGGTGTTTTTATTTTATGATATTCGAGGTCCTTATTATTACACAATCCAGGGAAATATAAAGTGGTTTAAATCTCTGCCAATGGAACTTGTATAAATGCTTCTCCTCCTCCTAAAGAAATTCAGTCTCCGTATTCTTTATATATACAGCGTTCTTATATTATTATAAATGAATAAAGTTGAAGTATAATTGATGCGCGTATCATGTATCTCCAATTGCTTACCAGATGCACTCAACTTTTAAAATATTCGTCGTTTACATTATACAGGATATGTCTGGCAAATGGTACTAACGGGGTTGAGGGACGGCTGGTTCAATTATACGGGGTATACAAACTCTTGTTATGACGCTTTGGTTGATGCTCCAGTCAATCGTGTGATTAAAGAAAGTTTGTATACTTTATGGTAACTTGAATGTTTGACTAAAATGTATGTACGTGTGAATGCGTAGGCTGGAAAAAGTAAACTTGTTACTACGGTCCAATGCATAGTAGTAATTGGGTCAATCATTTGATTATAGTCAGCAGTCACAATTTTCTACTGTGGAATCATTAAGCGTTAGTCGCAGCTTGGATATTACCATTCCCACTCAATATAAACTATTTTTAACTAACTGGTAAATTAATTACAATACAGAACAGCGTCTAAATTGAGTTTCTCGTCAACACAAATGAACCAGAATTCGGATTTTTTTGCATTAAGTTTGCATTTGGGATTAAGTTTGAAATTAATGCAAAGTCATCAAACATTAAAGTAATATGTCTCCATCATTTCTTTGGAATATCTACATATCCTAAAATGCGTGTACAAATTGATTTTTAATATAATTGAGGTTTGTTAAATTTTACAAAATCTGCACTACAAATGCTGCTTTATAAGGTGGTAGTCATTCAGCTCCGTAATTTCAGCCTGTTTATTACAACTGAACTTTTATTTGAACTCGACAATGTGAGTTAGAACTTTTCATGTTTTGCTTAAAAACTTTGTTTACTCTTTAAAAAGCCATAGCGTTTACGATATTTCTTACAATTTGTTTAGAATTACTTTGAACAAAAGACAAGCCAAGCGACAATTAAATGGAAACCCATCAACAAAATTCTAAAGGCATCTGATTCTATTCATCATTTTGATCTTAATCCTATTTAATTAAATGAATGTTAAAAGTTTGTTTTTCCTTTATATTTTGATTAAATACCTATATATATATCCCTTTATTTTCATTTTATTCAAGCAAAGATCATCTTTTAGATCCAGTGATTAAAAAGCGTGCCAAAGACTTAACAGTGTCCTTAAATAAAACCAACTGTTGGATATTTGAAGCGTAATAATATAAACTCCTTTCATCAAAAACCATAAGAATAAAAGCGTCTACCACAAAGCTGCAGAGAAAATTATCAATGAGACCCGAATCCAAACTTACCCCCATTGTTTAATGTACTACTGTTCTAAACTCATGAAAACTTCAAACTTTACTCCAGAATCATTCCATTACGTTAATTAAAGTATCTACCTAAATACTTACTTCAAACAATTTGTAGTTTTTTGAGGCTTTTAGCTTTTTATATTGCCTATATTTACGGTACCATTCAAACAAACAACTCATTTGATGTATATATAAGTATTGACTTATATTAGTAAGTATTACCCAAACAATTAACCAAATTCATCAAAAGCTTGCTCTAAAGAAAAAGTAAATTTTTAAACCACTAAAAGCCTACTTGGGATTTCAAAGGATTTGTTTTAAGTTTTCTTCGTTTATTTTTACACAATGCTTACCTCTACGTGTTTATTTAATGCTAAGCAAACGTGTTTCATGGTCGAACTCCTTTCCAAGTTTACACAAGTGACCGGTGTGGGAAAAGGCTGACTTTCCATTTGGAACTTCAAAGGTTTGGTTGAGTTTTTATTTGTAAAACTTTTGACTGCAGTACTGCCCTTTGTTTTGATGTCAATTTAGTCTACTATCGTGTACTACTGAACTGTGCTTTTTACCGGTCGTATACCTTAAAACAATTTAAGTACTCATGCTTCTAGGAATTTGGAGAAAATTAAAATAAAATTTAATTTTCTCTTGAGCTGATAGCTACTGAGAAAGTTTAGACAAATTGTATATTTAGCAAAACATAATAACCTTCAAATAGAGAGCTTATTTTTTTTCTTCGTCCTTTTACCATTGTCCTTTTACTTAGAACACGGCAAAGAAAAGCTTATTAAAACTTACTCATTTTATCAAAAGCGACTTTCAGTATCATAAATAAAACGCAACTTTACGTTACCAAGAAAGCATAAAATATTGAAGTTTACCAAATTCGTTTGTTTCGTTCAGTTCATTTTCTTCTGGAGTATATACTGTACTCATTTTAGCATATATGCATATTACAATTACCGTTACTTTTTCTGGAACGATGGGGCTGCTTGGTCTATCCTTTAAAGCAAGTGAAAATATGAATAAGATGGTTACCTTTCTACCAATGACTTTCAGTTCTAATTTTTCTTTTCATCGAGAATAAAAATATATTTTTTTAGATCTAATAAGAAGCAATATATATGCTTCCTTTTATTCAGTTTCAAAGATGGTCAACAACAAAGCCTTTTCTAGCACAGTTAATAATATGTTTCATTTACATTCAGGTTCTATTTTGTTCAATTTTTGTGGAAACGTATAGCTTGTGTAGTTTACTAAAGCTTTGTAGACAGACTTTCAAATCAAATGTTTCGTTAAGCTACACGTGTGGAAGCTAGATGCTACTTGCATATATATTATTACACGAAATGAAAAGAAACATCAAAAGTTTTTCTAAGGATTTCCAACAATGAATAAGATTCATTGAGTTGTACTTGTTGTCAGTGTGAGCTATTTCTGGACTTTTCTGGAATTATCATTCTCAGTTATTACTTCGTAGTCTTGCATTATAAAAATGTTGAATTTCAATGAAAAATTGCAATATTGTGCTCAGAATATGTTATGACAAGATTGATATCGTTTCTTGATGTTGTGCGACGTGATCAAAATTGTCGGACAATCTCCTTCAAAGGTATTGCAGGTATTTATCATAGGTAAGAATCTGCTTGAGAAACAGTTTTCTATGTAAATTAGTTGCGCAACGGAACTTGCACATAACGGATCTGTTTTACACATATGCATTTAGGTGAAAACTACCAAGGTCAAAGATATCCGTTGCTCAAATTTTTGACGTATTCTTTTAAATTTTCGGTTTTGAATATCCTCGTTTTCTTGTGTAGCTTTTAGGTTGAGCATTTTTTTTTGGAGAAAAAAATGTACTTAATTTTGGAAAAGCAGCTGAAAATGGATTTTAAATTGTTGTTTCTGCTATGGAAGGATTGTGTGATAAGATGTAGTGAAAAGGTATTTAGATTTTAGTGAAACGAATTGAGAAGAGCTCTACGAAATAGGTTCTTATCATAATATTCGCTAAACATTTTGTTAATAAATCGTGAGAAACATAGCAAGTGAAGGGAAGCGGAAGTAAATTTGGCAGCAAATCCAATATAAATGGTATTGGTGAAAATACCTTAAACATTTCAGGAAAAGACGGAACATGTATTTTAAAATCGTCTATTTGGAAAACATATGAAAATAGTTGGGGTTCGTACATTTTGATTCAGATTCACTGCTTGTTACTCAAAGGCTCGAGAAAAAAGGATGTTTTTACAAAGTGGTTCATTAGTATTTGTGTAAGTGTAAATGAGGTTTGTGCATGCTCTTTGAATATGACATAAAATGGAACAACTGACCATCACCTCACCAGAAATACATATTTTCGTTAACTTTTCTGATGTTGACTTGTGTAAAACACATGTTAAAAAGCTCCTTATAAAAGTTTACTTCAAAGTAAGAGGAATAGCATGTCGCTATCATATATTTAAATGCAGAGTGAATTTTCACGCTTGTTGTTGTTCGTTTTATGTTCATGTGACATTTGCAAATAAATTTGGCGTTTATTATACTTCTTTTTTACTTGCCAACTTTACTTTGATATTCGCTAAATTTATACTCCCTGTATGCGGTAGCGTATACAAAATGCTTATCTCTCATGTTCCGAAGCATTTTAAACACAATTTTAAAATAAAAAATTATATAAGTTATGATGTTCGTTTATGATGTAGTAACAACTTAGCAAATTTACTCTTTATGAAATTATTCTTGCATTGAACTAATTTGGCGTTTTACTTTCCTAGTGAACTTTCGAGAGTAATACATTAATTTTTTCATTTGAGTTCTGATTTGATTTCTGCTATATCATTTTAGTGCTTATATTTAAAAGATACTGGAATGATTATTATTACGCGCTGAATTTTTTTCATTTCTGAAAACAGAGAACACTCTGATTAACGTAAAATGGAAATCGAAAATTTATGGCGTTTCATCTTTAATTCAGTGTTATTTAAATTGCAAAATATTTCAACTTTGTAAAATGTGGAGGTAAATCAAGCTAGTTTATTTATAGTATCAGTAAAGCCTTTATTGGAACAAATGTGAATGTGCCACAAACTGAAAAAGCATAAAAATTTGGCAGCATTTGGTTAGATGACACGAATTTTAAAATGTTAGCAAAGTTCAAAGACGTTCACAGTTGGGTTAGTTCATTTGCAAGTGGAAGTGAAACCATTCGAGAATTATGAATTTTCTTAGGAAAAATTCGCATAAATAAACTTCATCTCGAAGAAAAGGAATGAAATGATTTTGTTGCATTCTCTTGTAAAACTCAAACGATGACACATACATATGTACCAAACAAGACTTTTAGAGGAAGTGGAAATCTTTCTTGCAGTTTTTTATGATAAAAGCCTGTCATATTTTGTTTAATGCATGAAAATATTTAAATTCTTGCAAAGGGAACAATTTTTCAGTAAGAACAACCAAAATGTTACCATTAAAGCTTTTAGTTGTTTTTGCATTTTACAAAAACGATTTCTGGTTCCCACTCCTAAGAGCATTTTTTGCTTTGCTAATGACAGAATTTTAATAACTACACTAACTCAAATGATCGCAACTACTTGATTTGAATTTCAAATCGCAATATTGCAAAAAAAAATGTCTTCGGAAATTTGTAAGCAATTTAATATTACTCTGCTAAATAGCACAATGGTTTCGAGTTTATTAACCTCAACTCGCTTATTTAGAATAGTATTCTGTATTGAATTTTTCTAAAAGACAAAGTGTTCTTGAATTTATTATTTATTATAGAAAATGCTACTGGTGACGCACTCATCAAAATTGGCAAATTACCATATATTATCCTTAAGAAATGCTGGTAGTATTTTCATTTACTTTGATCCTGTACAAAATTTGTTGACATCATACTTAGCATACATATTTACCACGCATCGCAAATATTAACCAAATCTCATTTGTTATGATTTTTAGATATTTTTAAAGATTCGTCAATATTTCAAATCTCTTTTCGCAAAATCATTTCACCAAATACGCATTTATCTTTGCTTGTTCATATATTATATGTGCACATGCTTCAGAGGACTTTAATCCTAAAAATATAACTAGTCGTGTCGAAAAACGTGATGATTGTCACAATCACTTTGTACCAATGAATTGGCTACATACAACGCAATAGTGTTTTTCGATTTATAAATTATTTATAGACATAACACCTACGCAAGTGTTGCTCAAGTTATAAATGAATCAAAAACTCCCGTGTTAATGCATTTTACACGCAATGTACTATATTACAAAATATTAATTTTTCAAATAACTTTGCTTTAACTCTCCGAAAATCATTTTACATAAATTGCCACAAAACCAACTTTTCATCATGATTTGCAAACGTTAAGTTGAAAGGTAGATTTTTTGTATAAAAATACTTGTACACAGTACACATACATACTAATTCCGTATTGAATTAGGTAGCCCTCAGAGCTTACTGCTTTCCAGGTATGGTTTGCCCTAAAATGTGGAGCATTCTAGCACTCAAAACTTAAATTGGAATTAAGCTTTTATTTATAATGATGAGCATTGTGGACAAATAAACAGAACAGTAGCAATCGTTCCTCTAGCAAACTTCCCCTGCCATGTTCCAAACAGCCTCTTTTTAAACCATGTCTATCCAAATAGGTTAAACGGAACGGAGGTTAATGAATTAAAGTACAAATTTTCGGATAACCTGGTAAAACTCACGTATATGTATATTAGTCATCCCAATGATCACCGGTTTTAACGAGATCCTATTTTAGCACTGTATCCATTGTGAAAGGATGTGGTTAGCTCATCAACTTTTGAAATATAGTAAACAATTGCTTTAGTTGGTTATACATTATTTTGGGTGTTTACCAGGCACGTTTTGTAAAAACCCGGTAACGGAACTAAATATTTCAGTGTATATTTACACATCTCCACGAACATAATAATATATTCAGCATTAGGGTAGAGCTGCCTGTATTCCACGTATTAATAAACGCATGTTGTACATCCATTCATAAAAAGAGATTTGTTTATTGATTAAACAACCAGGAAGATACGCTGACGCCAATAAATATACATAAGGAACAAAAACAACAAAATTGAAATTGAATTGCAAGTTTGTCAATGTTACTGGTAAACCTGAGAGATATTGCGTTTTGTACGACTGGTTATTCACATTTAGAATATCCGAACAAAAAACGCATAAATAAAATTATATCAAATGTTTATGTTTTGTATTACAAGTTAAGTATTCAAATAAAAACTGAATCACGTTTCTCAAAAATAAGTCACGAGGAAGACATATTGGACTGATCAATTTTATTTGTATCATTCAAGATCACGTGTAAGCTGAATGAGAATCTTGAGTGGATTTTTCATGTCAAAGGATTATCACATAAAATCATAAGTATGGAGATGTCGTTCTAGGTTTGTGCCTGGACTTCGTTCAATTTAACATATTCCTGCTGATTTTTTAATAAGCTCTAGTAAAAGTCATTATTGACTCAAACATACCCATACATTTACTTGCTTATAAGCAAGTAAATGTACAATTTGTAACAACATATTCATGGCAGATGTAAGATTGATATTCTATTCATCTATATGTTAGAGTACCTTTAAACAAAATTGGTCATTACTGTTTTTCCTATTATCCAGCTGGCTAGTTTCTTTCCAAAACATTCGTATTGATCAATGCAGAAAATTGTGAATATTGTCCTTAATGATTATGTTTTTCATTTGATTTAACACAAGTCTGCAACTTAAAACTTTCTAACATTCTAATACTCGTGGTGCTAAGACGTGTGCTGCTCTGGCTGAAACCGTTTTATTTTTTTAAAACATAATAATCAACTTTTAATAAATTTATCCAATACGACACAATGTGTAATTAGTATCCATGTACACTTTTGTGTATGGCTTCATTGTGTATCTTTTGAATTTAAGCAGTTTTTCATTGCTTTTATCAGTGATTCTTTACATTGGGATTTGTGTTTACAAAAAACATATGTCTTTGGGGAATGTGCAGCAAGACACAGCAAAAATGACTCCAGAGAAGGCTCCGCCTTCTCAGGTAATACTCTCTAGCTTGCTGACTAGTGCAGTGCATGCTATCTCTACGGGAAGGACGGCAGATGACGTTTCAATCACCTTCTCTAGGTTCTATTCGGATAAAGAAGTCCAAGATGCTCGAGAGAAACTAATCTCCTTGGGATGTGAGTTAGCCAGAAGGTCAAGTCGAAAAGAAAACTCAAATAGAGAAAAATGCATTCAAGAGATTGTTAAAGCTCTTATTCAAATCGATTGGCAAGGGAAAAATATTATTTTTGCAACCTATGACCTGACCAGGGTTTCTCATGTCCCCCTTAATATTGATGATGAAGTTCAGTTAAGAACCGAGATGACAAGCATGAAGAATCGCTTTGAGGACCTTGAAACCTTATGCAAAGACATGATCACAGAGATGTCAAAGTTGAATGAAAAAGTATCCAACTCCACCGACAACATTTGTTCGACAACTGGAGAAGTACTGAAGCATCTCCAAAAACAGGATATACCTACGTCAACAAAAGTACCAACGCCGCAATTTGTATTTAAACCATGGCAAAATCCCATAGTTAATCGCCAGATAGTCTCTGCTGGTAGAAGATTCCATTCCAACAGCAAAACACAACGACCTGTTAATTCAATGAACACTCCATTGAGTCCCTCCGACCGAAGACTACATCCCCTCTTCCGGGAACCAAATAGCGAATCACCCAATACAGAGTTTAATGACTGGAAAGTTGCCAAGCCACGAAAACCGAGAAAACCTATGATCATCGGCACCGGAAGCTCGTCTTCAATTAAAGCTGTAAAGCCTGTGAAATTTACCTCTGTCTTTTTAACAAGGTGTCATCCCGAAACCACTACTGATAGTGTACAAAAATATCTTAAAGATGAAAACCAATGGGATTTAAGTGAAGTGATCAAGCTCAACACCAAACAAAACTTTTATGCTTCCTTCCGGGTGGATATCAGACACGCGGAAGAAGAAACTGACAAATACCTTGACCCAGCATGCTGGCCGCCAGATACATATGTACGACGATTTCACCGTGAAAGAAGAATTGGACACTTTAAAGTGTCATCAGAGGAGAAGAACTTATGATCAAATTCATTTCTTGGAACTCTCAAGGAATCAAGTGCAATGGCAGTTGGCTCCTCACAATATTAAATGACTGTGATATAGTAGCGCTTCAAGAAACGTGGCTCTTTGACCACGAGGACAGATTTTTAAACATTTCAGACAAGTATCAATGCCTGAATTCGAGTTCAATGCCAAATGGTAAAAAGCTGACAGGACGCCCATATGGGGGCCTTGCCTTTCTAATAAAAAAAGAACTAATGAGCAATGTAACTTTAGTTGAGTTAAAAGACACAAGGATACTTGCTATTACACTAGAAATTGAAACTGGTTCAGTACTCATCATCAACACATACTTTCCAGTGAATAATAAACAAAACGAACAACTTATCTCAACATATTTAGGCAAATTAAGTGCAATTATTATGAACACCTCCAGCAATAGTGTAGTGCTAATGGGTGACTTTAATATCTCACCCTCGCATACCAATTTTTCTGAACTCCAAAAGTTTTGTAATGACATGTCATGTGAGCTTATAGACTTCAAACTTTTACCTGATACGACTACAACTTTCACGAGTAAAGGCAATGGGTCATCAAGCTGGCTTGACCATATGATTGTGACAAACGATTTATTATCTAAATGTAAAAATGTTTCCGTGCCATATGCTACTTCCCCCAGTGACCACATTCCCATTACTCTAGAAATTGATATGACACCAAAGAAAACGATAACAATTGAAATCAATGCATTACCAGAAGTTTCCATAAACTGGAAGTCCGCATCAGAAAGTACTCGACATGAATTTAAATCACATTCAACGGAATTCCTTCAAGCTATGACCACAATACCGTTATGCTCTGAAAAACACTGTTCGAACACGACGCACATTGAATCTATTAATTTCTTGTTAAATGAATTGGTAAATAATCTGAAAATTTGTGAGAAAGCAGTTCACCGCTCTAGTGCCAACAGAAAGAAATATTCCAAACCTGGCTGGAATGACGAAGTCAAAATGGCATACCAGCAATACAGACAATATTTCCTAGAATGGGTACGCAGTGGAAGGTCAAACATATCAATGTTTTGCCGAATGAAAGAAAGCAGGAAACTGTTCAAGCGTGCACTCAAAAGTATACAGCAAAGAAAACAATTTATCCATGATGAGAAATTAGCTCAGTCGTTTGAGGGTAAACATTTCTACAAATTTTGGAAGCACGTAAAATCTGTTGACAATAAAAATACAACAGCCACGACAAGGTTGGCTAACGCTGAAGGTGATAGTGACATTTGTAAACTCTGGGAGCAGCACTACGCTCGTCAGTTCTCAAAGAAGGACTATGAGACAAAACGGTGCTGTCTGCATAATGCGTGCGATGAACAGAAAAGGAGAAAGCAAAATGAAATTATATTTCGTGTCAGTGCCAGTGAAGTACAAAAATGTATTCAAACCCTTAAATGTGGCAAAGCCAAGGGACCTGATCAATTATCTGCTGAGTCCCTGAAATACGCTCATTCATCAATCTCAACTGTTCTAGCGAGTCTCTTTAACTCTTGTATAGCACATACATATGTGCCTGACAGCATTATGCAAGTTGTAATTATACCACTTCTCAAGAAAAAGGGACTGGACCCCTGTGTGATAAAAAATTACAGACCAATTGCAATCTCCTCAGCCATTTCAAAAGTTTTTGAACTCTTAATCCTTAATAAGTACGAGAATAATCTGTACACACAAGCTGGCCAATTTGGATACAAGAAAGGCGTAG
This sequence comes from Entomobrya nicoleti, assembly GCA_034695465.1. Classification (NCBI taxonomy): domain Eukaryota; kingdom Metazoa; phylum Arthropoda; class Collembola; order Entomobryomorpha; family Entomobryidae; genus Entomobrya; species Entomobrya nicoleti. Next base: position 38,620 of record JAQFZG010000093.1, read on the forward strand.
GAACAGAGACAGCAATTTTCACTGTCCGCCAAGTTGCCCACCACTACCTACGTAAAAATACACCTGTATTTTTATGCTATCTTGATGCCACAGCTGCCTTTGATAATGTGTCGCATGCAACTTTATTAAACAAATTATGCAAACGAGGATTTGATGAGGAAACACTTTATTTGCTCGAGTTTTGGTTTAACAACCAAATGTTCTTTTGTCGTTGGAAATCACTATCATCTAACCCTTTTCCAGTAAGGGTCGGTGTAAAGCAAGGAAGCATATGTAGCCCTTGGTACTTTGCCATATACACTGATGAAATGTACTGCGCACTTCAAAATTCCGATATTGGATGTCGAGCTGGTGAAGTAATGTGTAATTATCTTGCGTACGCGGATGATACAATTCTAATGGCAAATACCATTTCCGGTTTGAAAAGACTGATTTCCATTTGTGAAGAATTTGGACAAAAACTAAATATAACTTTTTACCCGTTAAAATCTTTCCTCCAGTGTTTCATTCCACTAACAATGGGTCGTGAAAAACCGATTGTGCACATGTGCAAGCAACAGATACCATGGTCGGATAACGTGAAATACCTTGGCTACGAAATTAGTTGCTGGGATCGTGACACTAATGAACTCATGAAACGAAAGCGTGAACTATATATGCAAGCAAATCTAGTGGCTTCAAGATTTAGAACTTGTAACACTAGTGTCAAAAAGTACATTTTTAACACATATTTTAGTAACATTTATTGTGCCAGTCTATGGAATCCAGTTTGTCCAAAATCATTAAATGCCGTTAGGGTAGCATATAATGACTCATTTCGGATCCTTTTTGGGTACAGTAGACGCTGTAGTGCAAGTGGAATGTTTGCAAATAATGGGATATGCGATTTTGCAGCTGTCAGAAGGAGAGCAGTTATGTCCCTTTTGACTAGACTGGCTAGTTCAAACAATCCTATTCTCAAAAACATTTTTAACTCCAGAATATTCCTGGACTCCTCTTTGTACCAAGTATGGAGAAGTCTACTCTTCACCCCTGGAAGGGTTGAAGGAGAGCACAACCAATCACTTGATCTGTACGGTATTATTAGTGGTGCTACTCAAGAAGCTATTGATAATCAACATTAAGTGATCACTATCCAATTCTCGGGGATGTGTCCTGAACCGGCCTCTCTACTGACGAGAGGTGTGGGTTGGACCAGGCGAGGATGACGACTAGTGTTATCATATAAGCAATTATTACCTAATTCTTTTTCTTATTTTTACTGTACACTCAATTTTTGACGTTTGTAATTTTTACTATTCATTTTATATGAACTCCTCTCACTTGTAACGTGAATTTAATGAGTTTGCAATAAAAACATTTGATTTGATTTGATTTAATAAAGCCATTTAATATTACGCTTCATGTCAACACAACTGGTTTAAAAGGCAGGAAAAGAGTTTTATAAAATGATAACTTATTAAATGCAGTATAAGAAATAAACAAAAAAACATTTGAATGACCTCATGAGCTCCATATTTTAAGCTGCTTATTTGCTAGTCGTCACGTTGCTTGCCATTCTGGGATTATTTGCTCCAACAAGTTTGTCAATAATTAGGCACTTCCATTTTTACCCCTTTATTTCAGTGCAATTCCAAAATTCCCATGCCTTCCTACTAAACATATTACGAAATATTTTACATTTTATATTCTGATGACTTAAGTCGATGTTTTGTGGTAAATTCTCCAATTTTCTGGACAATCTTGATACCGTAGTTTTGTATTCAACATTGAATGATGAAAGGATTTTACAGTTTTAATGTAATCAATGTAATTCCTGAAACAAAAAGATGATAATAACTCGAATTTCATATTAAATTCCGTATAAGCCAGCATTTTGAGCCGTGATATAATTTTCTATGCTCACATTAAATTTTAAGCTGACATAAGTACCAATATATAAATCCGATAAGCTTTTCATTGACTTCCAAATAAATACATAAAGTAAAAAGAAGAATGAATTGTTACCCCTTTTTAAAATACGCTATTAGTTGCTTTTCCTCAACTTATTTCGTAATAGATAGTGAGAGACTTGTTTTTATTGAACCACATTATAGTAAATATATTGTCAAAAATAACATAAAAAACTTTTCACTCTGAAACATACCTGGTTATGAAAAAGCCACACAAATTTAGTTCCATGAATGTTATGAAGGTTAAACTGAACCATAACCATTTTCTATTTCAATATACGAACTAAAGAACGTTCTTATGTAAATAATCAAACAAGTTGGAAATACCATCAAATATTTGTAGTCCTCGCTTACAAAATTGGAAATCACATCTCATGACATTTGAAGACCCTTCGAACTAGTATGCGATGTCTGAAAAACTTACCGTATAATTATATTATATTGATCTAATTTATAGTAGTTTAAACGAAGTATTCAATCTACAAAGTTTGAAAATAATCTATTGAAATGTGTCACCTTCAGTAGTTCAATGAACTTTCTTGGTCATGCCAAATCCTTCTAAATATCACACAGCATCATTAAAATCATAAATGAAGAATACGTAGTTACTCTATAGAAATACACAAGTTGTCGGGATACTTAATCTTTACTCTCGCAGCTTTTTTAACATAAAAATCGGTTACTGATATGTATTTGCTGTTTCTTATTGTTAGTATAAATGCTTTCATTATAGCTTCAAGTCTGTTTTATTTGCCTATTTGCTCTCTGCGATTTATTTCAGTGTTTAGCTGACAAAAACTAGGATTTACCTGACTGACCTTCAAAAAAAACATGTCCTAAATCTTGTGTATTCGTGGGAACCTGCACTGCTGCACTTAATCTTGTAGTGGTTTCCATTTTCTCACCTTTCCTTTCACTGGCTTTTGTACAGTTTCTCACACAACTTATTAATACATTCTTAAGTGAAAGCTACTTTAGAAGAGTCAACAAGTTCAATATTATCCATAGCGTAAAAACTGGTACTTTGACTCAACGTTTAGAGAAGATAGTTGTTATTTGCCAAAGTCTCTAGTAAACAACATTTGCCTCAAAATAACATTTTGAAAGGCAGTTTTTATACTGTTTTGTTTAATGTTTTACTAATGCAAGGACTCAAAAGGTATAGTAATCTAGAAAACTTGTTTAAATCTTGAAATTGATTTTTAAGAACCAGACATCACTAAGTCGTTCAATTATATAAATACACCATTATGTACATAAATTTCTAATCTCAGTAGCAAACCTTTCACCATTTTACTTTACATTAGAATTTTATTTATTTACATATAAATAAGCATCACAAGAAGACATCTGGGACACTTGAATGTGAACAAAAGAAAGTTAGAACCGCAGAGAAATTTTACAAGGTAAGTTTAGTGTATTTAAATATAACCAATTTGAAAAAATTGCATTGTGCTCCATGTTCTAAGGTTTTGTGAAAGGTAATAAATAAATAGGTTTACCACGGATCAACTCTAGTTTATTGTTGGATGGACTTTTATTACATTCAACAGAATATTTAATAAAATTCAGAAATGGCTTTGCAGCATATGGGAGTCATTGTTCAGTCATCAGTATCTCAAACCATATGATGAATTTCGTATTCAAAAAGCTTTCAGCAAATATGCTTTGTTCATCCTTTAGTTGTTTGCCGTGCATTTAAAAGGCAAAAAGAACATAGGACTAGTCCATATTTAGTATTCACTTTGATTAAATTTATTTTTGATATACGTATTCAGCATAAATTGCCCATCAACCTCCTGTCAAATAAATGCTACGTTTCAAGCAAGGAGCCGTCAAATAACACCGCTTCGCCATAAGAGATATTCATAGCAATTACAGGAGACTTCAAAGCTAAAACGTCAGCTTGGCTTAAATTTCACTACCAAAAATATTCGAAATAAACACCAGATCAAATTTTGTAGAAAAACCAAAATCTAGCCTACTTAAGTACACGTCAAAATGACTGCACTCTATCTTCAACAGATCTCACTTTTTATATACGACAATAACTATGAGTACTGTTTATTCAAAACACCACATATTTATTAGGTGTACACGACAGCATTTTCTAGAGCATTTTTTTAATTTCAAAAATCAATTCCACCAAAAGGTTATTCAGCCAACGTGGAAAAGTCAATGCCAATTCACTTTATAGAAAACCAGGAAAAGTCAATAACCTTGTGAGGTTTCCTACAATTTAATGTACAAAATGAGTAACTTCTGTATGCAAATATGGTTCAATTGTTCACAAAAGTATACCGTGTTTTTACGAACAAACCTCTCTACTGTGATATAATTGAGTTTACAAAGACATCACTAACTTGCAATACTCCCAATTACTGTCGCGTACAATAAGCTACACTGCTTCTTCGGGTTTTCTGTAGAAATATAATAATATTAAATCAATCTATATGCGAAATCATACCTTTGATCCGACATCATTATGAGAAATGAAAAGAAACATCAAAGTATATTCCATAGATGGTAATGTGATGATAAAGGATTGTTGAAGTAACCGAATGGCACGTCCATTTTACTTTACTTGATCTTTAGGGCGACTTGCTATAGCTATGTTCAAAAAATACAAACGCAAACACATCTTTTGTCCTTTAAATATATTTCACTGTACTGGAAATGCTCTCAGCATGATATAGAGTTGATCTAAAAATAATGTGATCTGAAGATGTCACGTAGTCATGGAACATTATTTGCATCCAGCTGGTATTTTATAACTTGGCTTAAGGTTGTTGTACTCAGAATTGATGTTTGGACAGTTCGTGCTTTCATACATGCATACTTCACTATAATTATTCAAAAAACAGCCTTTAACATTTTGGCTAAATAGTAGACTTTCGTAAGTATTGTTTTGTGCTTAACATTATGAGTTATTTTTAAAAGGCGTTCACTTGATAAGTGGACGAGTTAGGATGAAAATGTAACTTCGTATTCAATGTTATGCTGAAAATATTGAGTCGACGAATCTGCATAGGAAGTATGAATTTCACAAACCGTTCTTTAAAATTCTTAGTATTTTGTATTAAAAACTATAAAAATCTCAAAAATATTACTGGAATATTTAATTAACTCAGTTTCGACCATTTTGAAAATGTCAACTGGCTTTGACTAAAATTAGGTCATGTCATCTTTCCCAACTTGACTATTTTAAAAGTAGATATGGACTGGGTCTTTACCCTACGAATTTATGAAACAGGCTAGTAAAAACTGGGTTTGTCAGCTTGCGTTCGACAAAGTGAAGTGTTTAAAAAGGCCAAGGAGATTTTGAGGGTGCTAGACTAGACAGAAATAAAATATTTCATCAAACGCATACTTGTGAACATAAAAGTGCAAAACGGCAAATGTTACAAAGGTGAAATTTATTTTGATATAAAAGCAGTAGTTTTTTTTAAATGTATCCAGTTACGGGGAAGAAAGAAAGTGGCTGGAATACTTAAAGACGTCTTACACCTACATATTGCAAAATAACTCAAAGGGAAAAGTATGTTTAAGAAAGATATTTAGGTCAAAGGAAGAAGATTTATCGCCTCATGTTGTGCTTTTCAATTTGGTTCACTGAGAGGTGAGCCAACACGAAAAGCCTTTTGAAAGGGAGTAAAATTTCATTCGGGACATTTAGCACTAAAATGGCTGATGATTTGATTTTTGCAAACGACAAACGGAACGTGGCTTACATAAAATGGGGGAAAAATACTCAGACTGCAGAGTAAGTAATGACGCATTCGTTCGTGATGAAAAATTAACTTAAAAAATAAATCGTTGAGATAAAAAAATTGTCAAATCAAAACTTGCTACGAGGCATTCAGCAGAAGTCGTAATGAAAACCTTTATAACTCCTCACAAAAATACTCAGCCAATGCACAGAATGCTTCAGTCAAAATTATTCTGCTTTAAATGTCTAAATTAAATTAAATGAAAATTAAAATCTATCAGTATCAAATCTGGAGAAATACTAATTATACCAGTTAGAAGTATATGTATATACAAATCAGCTTCCGAAATAGTGTGGGCAGTTCTTAGATTCTTTCACTGGAACAAACATGGAGCCGTTTTGGCAGGATTTTAGCAAAAATGATTCTTTGATTTTGATTTAGTGATTTTGACAGTTCCAAGAAAAATAGGACATGTTATTTTTCAATTTAATATACTCGATAGCAGAACAATTCAATTGCGATTAAGAGTAAATTTTGTTTTGTAGGTAAAATAGCAAGAAGGTTTTTTCCCAATTTACTTTGGTTTTTTTTGTTTCATCTTAAATTCAATTTTTTATGCATTCGTCAAAATTGTAAGGTCAAAGGAAATTATACGTCGAAAACAAAAGGAGGTAAAAAATGACATATACAGAACGTATCCAAATTTTAACTGGAAGTCGAGAAAATTTGTTGTAAAACATAACAAAAGCTTTCGAGGAACATATCAAATCATTCTTGAGCTAAAATTTATGTCATTTAAGCAAAATGGTATTATACGTCATCTCGGTTAGACGTCATAGCTCAACCAATCTAATCGTAAAAAATGGTAAATACCTAAATATAAAGTAGTACGCATGTGCGCACTTGGCAGAAAAAAATTGCGCCCAAATAATGAATACTTTGTCTAAATTTATATGTGTATATGTTATGTAAAAACTAATCATTAAAATATTCTGTCACCTGTTATTAAAGTATAGAGACACGGTATAGTATCTAAATTTTAATTACGAAACTATACAAATTTACGTCGTTTTAAGCATGAACGGATTTCGATTACGCAATATTGTCCCAAATAGGTGACTCGTCAAGTTTCTACGGACTATAGTCTAATAACAGCGGATAATAACACAAAGACTATAACACAGTTGTAATGTGCAAATATTTGGTTCCGTCAAATACACTTACATTGGAAGCTTAGATTTCTTAAATTAGTTGCAACAAATCTACATATCTATTTCTCCAATTTTACATGGTCTACTGATTAAGAAATACTGTCAACACTTAATCGCTAGTTTGTCAATGAACATTTCTAAAAAAACGTACAAACATAAAAGACAGCGTTAAACGACGCTTCAGCTTCACTCGCTTACTACCAACTTTTACAGTTCCACAGTCTCGCCTACACGATACTACAAACAAGTGAATCTGACTGGAAGAAAACTCACAGGTTGCATTTACTCTGCTCACATTTCAGGATCACATACTAAAGAGAATGCCATACAAAGTAAGATCTCAGTCGGAGCTGAGATTTCACTCTAAACACATCTAAGGACTTTCTCTGCTAGTGCTTTCACTTCTCAATAAAACATTCGGAATATTTTTTCTCCATTTGGGGCAACTTGAGACTCAACTAAACAACCCATTGGATTACCCTTGTAAATTTGTAGGGAAAATATTGGATCACGTTCATCAAAATATTAATTCGATTTAATGTTGTCACATCCTTGGCACATTTTAACAACTTAACCTTTTGCTGTTTTAGAATTTTGCCCATAAAATTGGCCAAAAAGTGACTTTTTGTAAAATATCAAACGCCAAAGCCAATCCTAAGTTCGCTGTTGCAAAACAAGAATCTGAAATTGAGCTTTGTCAAAAAACATTTTATTAAGTGTGTTTAAGTGTGTTACTTGTGACACTGTCACTCAACATAGATTGTGAGTTTGTGCGAAAAAACAAAAGATTCACTTAAACCTCTTGTAAAAAAATAATATTGTAACAGATAGTGTAAACTTGTTAATATTTCCACATTAAAAAATCAAAACGAGCAGTTCAATCGAACAACAGATTTAGAGTAGTGAATTCTGTGACATAGAATAGAAATTTGCTTTTATTATGACAAAAATTATTTATAAGTGACATTGAGTGATATGTGTATAGTATCATTGAAAAATACTTGTCAAAATCGTGAAGTTTCAATGTTAATAAATTTTACTTTTCTCCTCTAGTTAAATAAATTCTCTCATTGTGACATAAATATATAATCTGATATACGACAACGTGTGGAATTTTTAACCCTTAAACTTATTCCAAAGCTAGAATGGCAAAGTTTAGTGCTACTTTTATCTGTATAATTATAAACACCCACGCAACCTGTTTACAGAGTGGAAAAACCCGCACCTGTATTTCAAAACTTTACACCTGTGTATTTCATAAATTATTCCCCAAATTGTATTGACTTTATTGAAATTGAATATTTAAAAAAACAAGTTCGATTTTTTTTTGTAAAAGTGAAAAGAAATGAGCTGGGTAATGTCAAATGAAAGCGATGAGGCTGTATGGGAGCCCCTCTTCCAAAAAACATACCATAATCCCCAGGAAATGTACACGGATAATATTGCTGAAAACCAGGAAAATGTAACAGAATCGGAAATAAGTTTGATAGTGAACCAATTCTTATCATTAAATAGATCTAGTTCCGGTGACGTTGATAGTAGCACACTGGAAAATTTAAAGACATCTTTAAGCGACTGGCAAATATCACAGTTGGAAAGTGTGAGAGAAAGTAAGTCTGGGATTCGATGCTTACTCAACTCGTGGCTTGTAACTCAAAAGGATTTGCTGGAAGGTAAGTTTTTTGACAACATTTTTTTTTGAAAATTTTGAAAAGATAACTTCAAACTTTGCTTTGAGACCAGAAAAACCAGGAAATGTACGAAACATGATACCAAGCTTATAGTTGATTTTATTGAAAAAAAAACTACACCATCCTACATTACCCTTCAATGCAACTCGTTCCTCAAACCGTAATGGATACTGCAAATAAATTGATATTTTTTACAGGTACGTATTGTAATGCAAGCTGGGATAATATATACTGCTGGCCGCCTACTCCACTTGGATCAACAGTCAATCGAACTTGTGTAGATGCTTTCACGGAAACTCAGCCTTTCTACGCTCCACAGTTGGAAGGTTGTAATATTAGCATGCATGAATACAAACTAAGATCATCGAATTTCTACCAAATATATCTGCAATAGCTCAAGTTACCAAACACAATCCACATGCAAGATTTTTATGTGGGTTTTTTACTAAATTCAAGGTCATGGATACCGAGTATGTCAGGCTGATGGAACGTGGTTATGGGGCGGCTGGACAAATTATAACGAGTGTGCAGACTCGTATGACTTACTTGTGGATGCTGCAGAGAAACACGCATTCCAAACAAATGCTGAAGTAATTTCATATTATTTTCTTTATTAAAGAGACCTTCTTTACTCACTTATTATTGTGTTTTGTGTAGGTGGGTGAAAGTGAGCTTGTTACTACAGTCCAATATATACTGTTTATTGGGTCCATACTTTCTCTCATTTGCTTATCGTCGGCTGTCTCCATTTTCTACTATTTCAGGTTTGTTTAATAACTATACAACATTGAAATTTGCTGAAAAGCAGTATAGTAGGCGGAGTTCTTTTATGTTTACCATTTGATAATTCAAAATCTTTTTTGATGTTCCTTCAAATTTGCTTTGAGAAGCTTTCTATATTTCAAGAAGACAAATAACATTCCAATGAAACCTGAAATTTCACTATTTGATTATATTCAATGCTTTTATAATACTTTCATCCAAATTATCACTAAGTTTTTCCAAAGCTTTATTGTTTTAATCAATTTTATAATTGAAAATGTCAGAACAAATGTCTAAATATTGTAATTTTAACAAACCTTCAAATTTTACCCCACATTCATTCCATTTAATTGATTGAAATAACAACCTAAATAATTACTATACCTAATAACTTTTGATGCTTTGTAATTGTTCATCTCTTTTCTCCATTCAAATTTTTCTCCTTTACAGAGTTTTATGGTGTGACCGAGTAACCATTCATATTCATCTCATGGTCGCACTAATGCTTCGCTACATTATGTTGTTTATAATCACCGAACCATTCGTTTTCCAACGAACAACACACTATAGAAGTGTTGTAAGTATTGCTACCTAATAAGTCAAACAATTAACCAAATTCATTAAGAAAGAGGAATTCTTTAGGGAGCCATTTAAAATACTCATTTCGAAATTTCACAGGATATGGTTTGCAAAGCAGTTCTCATCGTTTATCTTTACGCAACGCTGACTTCCATCAACTGGATGTTTATTCAGGGTATTTACATCAATGGAAAACTCACAACAAATGTATTTCATGGACGAACCCCTTTCAAGGTTTACTACACAATTGGCTGGTGTAAGAGAAAGCAAACTTTTCATTTGTATTTATTTGCAAATTTGAAATGTCTCTTTAAGTTCATATTTTTTTTAAATCTTTTTGAATGCAGTGCTGCCCTTTGTTCTAATGACGATTTGGGGTACCATCATGTATTTTAATCATGACGTGCACTGTTGGAGTGGATACGCTCAAATGAATGAAATATGGATTATTATTTGCCCAATCATATTTGCTCTTATTGTAAGTTCTGTACACAGAAGATTTGGCATAAATCGTATAAATACGTCATTCAGCTTACTTTTTTAAATTCCAGGTCAATTTTCTGTTTCTCATAAATATTTTGAGAATTATGTTAACCAAAGTGCATACACCAGGACCCAATTCGGATGCCTTGCAATTCAGGTAATGTAACAATGTTATAATTCAATCTTACTTCCATTTTCACGCAATTATTTTAAATTTCTGGCTCATTTTGTTTTATTAATCGATAGACGAGCTGCAAAAGCAACAATATTTCTTTTTCCTCTTCTCGGCATAAACAATCTATTATTTTTGTATAATCCCGGAGGTGATTTGCACAAATATTTTGTTATTTTAAATACACTTTTTGGCTCAACGCAGGTAAATTGACAAAGGGTTATATGCACTTATTCTAATAAAAATAATGCTTAAAGCTCCCAATGATCCAATGCGTTTTTTTTTCGTTCTAGGGAATTTTCGTTGCAATAGTTTACTGTTACTTAAGCAAAGATGTTCGTGCAGCTTTTCGTCGCGTCTATCGTCGATTTATGGCCCGGAGAAGCGCTAATTTAATTCGACGTCGTGCAAATCCACGAACAGGTTGTACGGCAAGTTCAGGTCTGATTATAGAACATCCGGTAAATACTCGAACTAACGGACGTAGAACTCCTCTCAACATTCGAACTTCACAACCTTCCCTTAACAACTGTGGTGACTCTTACCATAGCAGCCGAAACAACAGCCGTAGTCACTCTTCAGGCCATCGACCCAGCCAAATCTCCAACAGCCCATCTCAAAACACTCTTTGTCGGGATATGATGCAAACAATTGTCACAAATGCAAATGTACCTATTTCTCCGTCAAGGCATTCGAGCATATCTGCCACATCTCACTCATCTTGTAGGATTTGTGTGAATGTGAGTAATAATAGTGTAGAATATTCTCGTGTGCATAGTAGCTTTAGAAACAGTGCAGGGAGTTCATTGCTAGTTTCACCGGAGCATCCATGGAGTGGTTCTAATGGCGTTGTGGCCGCAGCGGAAATGTTGGGATCAAGACATCCACGAAAAAGTATATTTTGTCGAGTTTCTATTCCAATGAGAGAGCTTAATGAAAGATGATAAGTTTGAATAAGTGGAACAATTTTGCTAAATGATATTTTTTATTGGTGAGACTGTATTTCAGGTTAAATATATTATATTTTGAATCTTAATTTTTTTCCCGAACCAATTTTTAGCAAATATATTACAAATGTTTAAAAAATATAATAGCTTATAAGACTGTTTCAACAAACAAGCTTCTTATTTGGGTAAATAGTCTCATTATTGATAAACTAAAATAATTTATGAGCATATGTCATGAGTGAGGTAATATTAATAAAAAATGAATTGTGCTTAAAATATATTTCTTTGGTGTCTATTTATCAGAACATAAAGCCGCTATAGTCATCAAGCAATTTAATTCGCTTTGGTGTTATGTGTATAAGTTTAAATATTTTCCCCATAGCATTTAAAGATTGACAAGGATAGACACTTTTTGATTTGGAGGTAAATATTTGCAAAAAAAACTTCAAGGTACCACACTCATCACAACAATTGAATTTAAATTGAACCAGGCAGGCACTAAGGAATACCTGTTTTGACTTTTACGATCGTTTATACTTCCACAAGAGAACTTTTTTTAACCTATTCATCGTTTTTACAGGTCAACATCAATGCTAAGAAAGACATCAAAACATTTGCAAAAAATCGAACTCATACTATTGCATATTTAACATACTTTGCGAGAAATATGCATTTCAGATCTATATGACGAAAACACTTGCAATGGAATGCCAACCTGTATAGAAAAAATAATAATTAAAAATTCCTCAATTTGAGCTTTCTAAAGCAGGCCTCTTAAAGAGATTATTTCGTTTTGCTCTTTAGAAAACAGAGATGTACAGGAATGCATGAATGATTATTACTTATACCATTCAATTTCTTTTTAGATCGTACAGAAATAATATTTCTATTGATAAGTCAAACTGCGCAAATGATTTGAACAGGCTTAAGCGAGCACAACATGTATTTCAAGCAGCAAGTTTCAACTAAAAACGTCAATAAAATAAAAACCCTTTCCAGTTCATTTCAATTTCACATGAAAACTAATAAGGCTCACGCTGCTACAACTGCAACTTTGCAATTTTGTTTTTTTAAATACGTTCGAAAGCCTTTTCTTTTTAATAAGCATTTTTTTTTTGTTTCGTAGACTTTTTATTTTCGAAATAATACAATGTCTGCTAAGGTAGGTATTTTTAATTTTTTGCTAAACTATCAATTACGAACTCATCAAGTCATTCATGCTTAAGATTTTAAAAAAACTGGTAATGACGTTTTGCTCTTTTACTTAAAAAAAAACTTTTACGTAGATAGATTTTCCAAGTTACCTAGTGCAATATTACGTGTTACAATATATATATATATATATATATATATATAATATGAACTTTTTAGGATTTTACCTTAGTAGTTATCTACTGTAGTCTCCAGGAAGCAAAATTTTCATTAAAACAATAAATTAGGCTGACATAGTCTTTTTCATTTCCAGTTCAGCAAATATATATGCTTTAGATAGACGATTAAGCACCACTAACAGAAAAATAGCCTATTATTACAGTAAGTAATAATAGCAGGCATTCCCAAAACATATATGACATGATTTGGACCAAATATGCATACAACATACTTCTTATTGAACTTGAAATTATAATATGATAGAAAACTCGAAAATTCTTGATCCAACTTGTTTGAAAACACAAAATAGATAGGCTTTCAGCTCAACAGCTTTGATTAGTTGAAGCAAATCAATACCCAAACTTTTTTCGCAGCACGCACGGTTCTAAAACTAACACCGGGACCGCATTAATTGAATGAAAAAAAAATTTGCACCACAAAAGTGCATGCAAAAATACTACTTGTTGGTTCAAATTTCACTCTATGTTCTGGTACGTATTTACTAAAGTTAACAGCGTCTACCTGTCAAATAAACACTATATGCTTGAAGCTATGATCAGTTTGAGGACACCGCTTCACTGATAATTTATATGCATATCAATTTGTATTTCACTACCTAAAAATATTCCAAGAAGAATCTAACTAAGTTTGTGTTGAAGAAAAATAATTCAACTCAAAGGCGTGTACATATTCTGCCTTCCACAGAACTGTCATACACTTTAGTACCTTTTACACCAAGAACTATACCAGTAAATTAGGTGTCAGGGACAGAATTTCTAAAGCAAATTTCAATTCCTCATAATTTGAACTTTACGGTTAAAGTTCTAACTTTAGTTTAGTGTAGATAAAACATGTAGTCATCATTTATGTTCCAAAAACATGAACAAAACCTGTTTTTAAATATCCATAAAATATCAGCAAAAGTTGATTTTGTATCGATGTGATTTTTATATACCTGGAATCAGGATAATGCAAATATGATTGCTTTTCAAACACCATCTTATTGACGTCAAAATCTATTAGATCAAAAAAAAGTTTTTTAAAAGCCAAGTTGGACAATAACATTATTTTGCGAATAAAAAATGAGGTAAATTTCCATATTTCCCATAATACATATTTAGTACATCTTATTTTTAAAACGGAACCCATTTTAGTAACCCTACGGAGTCACGTATAAAGGCAAGTAGTTTACATCTTGGTAAAAACAAAAACACCTGGAAACCTAGCCATACAATTATAACAAAACGTTAGGACATTATTTGGACAAAATTCGGTTTGTTAATTTCAATTTGGAAACATTTATGCATAGCCTAGTTGCCCGTTTTCTTAGCCCAATAACAGAAGGATTGATCCAAGAAAATGTTTGTTTTTAATTTGCTTTAGCAGTCTTCCACATTGTATCCTTTTCGAAAAATGGAACAACTTGCTGAAAATTTTATGCCAGAATTTGCATGTGGCAAAGCTCACATGATAAACTGAAAATCAGTCAAGTGAAGGAAAACTCTTTTTAGAATATGCAATATACTTATTCAAACAAAACAGCTAGTGATTAAAACTTTTTCAAAGTACAAATTCAGGTCTCAAGGTAAAACTAAAGGTCGGCTAGTTCATCAAAAAAAATCACTGATGTTATTACGGAGCTGAAAGCGAAGCTCAGCGGAGTATTGACTTGATCGCGTTTGTCTGTCTGTCTGTCTGTCCGTTGTGGTAGTATGTGTCAGGACATACTAGCACATTGAGTGTCATTGCAGGAAGGAGTCGCTTTAGCTCAGTGGTAGAGCATTGGAATATTCATCCAAAGGTCGTGGGTTCGGTCCCCACAAGCGTCACTCTATTTTTGCAATGATACCTCACACACTCTCTAACACAATCTCTCTCTCAAACACACCGGAACACAACACACAGTTTTGTTCTGCTACATCCGTCTGTCTGTAAGCACGATAACTCAAGAACGCTTTGACCGATTTCGCTCAAATTTGGCATGTAGGTCAGTATGGTTAATGGCAAGAACCCTATTGATTTTCAGCCGCCTAGGTTAAACCCCTAGGTCAAAAGTCAAAATCGAAATTTTTCAACTTGTACATAGTGTACATTTGAATAGCGCAATCGAAAGCTCTGATTGAGTAGATCACTATTCATGTGTCACTTGGGGGTCAAGTTGACCATGATGGGTCAGAAATCGGGGTCAAAGGTCGCAATGACAAACACATGTCATGTGACATATCATTCGAAAGCATTTTTCATTGGCAACAACAATGTTAATCATTATCATGTATCG